>CM061049.1:6044859-6155323 GCA_030762985.1 Adelphocoris suturalis
AGAATATTGCTCAAATAAAGTTTATTAACTATAACATTGAACATTCAAAAATTTATGTACAGAATTATGCAAAAATATGAACATGAATATGAATGAAAATGATTGAATTAATCAACATTTTGTTAAAAAATCTATTTAAAAAACTGCAAAAAAAGCTAAAAATTCCAATTCTCTATTTGGCTAGTAGATTATTATTTAGATTACGGTTTTTTCATATAATTATTAGTTAACAAATTCCTTGCACTCAAAAAGCTCAAATTTCAAAACAATTTAACATTGGACAGTACGATAATTTTAACAAAAATTCGCTCATACGGTCCTACTGCAAGACTGTAACTTTTTTTAATATTTCGCCCCAATGTGATACGTCTGACGTCGGATATTTCTCAGGGACGTCATTAAGTCGTCACATTAATGAGAGAAAAACGAGGGTCACTTTTAGTTTTTCGAGTTTCGGCGAGGTATTTTACGATTCAGCCAACTCGCGGGACGTCCACAAAAGGGAAATCGAAAAAGAAATCAGCTGAATTCTAATTCTCACGAGCCTTTATCCTAGTTTAATACAAATCAACTCACCAATACTCGAGATAGTCATAGTTTTGCTCATGAGATTGTCGCTGCAGTCACATTTATTCACAAAGTCTGTAACTTTACGAGGTTACAAAACACGAACCAAAATTTCATAGTTTTTCTCAAATTTCGCAAAAGAATTATTGCAGTTCAACGAAGAGGAGCGCAGAGGATTGCATGTGCCAACAGATCAGTGTCAGAGCCAGCCATACTCGTACTTACAAGCAGCATCCCAGTCTATCTATTGGCTGCAGAACGCAAGCGAATCTTTGATAGAAGAGGGGAAGGGGAAAGAGCTCGTTTAGTTAGCCGCTGAAGAGAGAGAATATACGATGGCAAGATGGCAGGAAATGTGGACTGTAGGGTAGAGGAGGGAGATGGGACAGCACGCTTGATACCTCAGATTAAGGTATGGCTAGATAGGAAACATGGGGAAGTAAACTTTTTCCCTGCCTCAGTTCCTTTCTGGTCATGGGCTGTTTTACGCATACCTCTATAAAATGGGAAAAGTAGACTCTCCAATATGTCCATACTGCCAGGAAATGGACGATGATGTGCTCCACACTTTCTTCGTATGCAAGCGATGGGCTACAGAAAGAAGAAGTCTGCAGGATGCTCTGGGGATTCCCCACCTCAAGATGTGACACCAAGAGGTGGTAGTTGCCAAAATGATTGAACGAGAGCAAAAATGGAAATTTTGTAGCTGCCTACGTTGAAGGCATCCTCCAGAAAAAAGACCACCTTGGAGCACATGGAAAGAGAGGACTGAAGAAATTTCTTAACGACTCGGCCTGAAGTAATTTGTTAAACAGTTCCAGGCTGAGTTCCAACGTGGGAAAAGGAAGGTGAGGTCTTAGTGAGTTTGAATCCCACATAACCCGGAGTGCGGTCCCTCACTGGTATCTTACAAGATCTAGTTACCACCTTAGGATCTTAAAGATTTCCTCATCTGCCTGCGAAAAAAAAGTGACACAAACGTCTGACGTCGGGATATTTCTCAGGGATGTCATTGAGTCCTCACATTAATGAGTGAAAATGAGGGTCACTTTTAGTTTTTCGAGTTTCGGCCAGGTATTTTTACGATTTGGACAACTCGCGGGACGTCCCCAAAAGGGAAATTGAAAGACAAATTAGCTGAACTCTACATCTCACGAGCCCTTATCCCAATTTTATACTCGTACAAATCAACTCACCAATACTCGAGATTGTCATAGTTTTGCTCATGAGATCGTCTCTGCAGTCACATTTTCTCCAGAGTCACATTTATTCACAAAGTCTGTAACTTCACGAAGTTACCAAAACACGAACCGAAATATCATAGTTTTGCTCAACTTTCAGAGTTCAAAGTTTTTTTCGGCATTTTCCAAAATGAAGACATTTTGAAAAACAAGACAAGGTACTCATTATTTTTCAGCGGCAAATCACGGGTAGGTTGAGAATTTTTACTTACTTAATTGGTCGAGCATTGAATTCAGTTTTGTACGGTACTCATGGTAACGGGTTTTTAATGATTGTGTGGAAAACGTTCAAATTAATTATGATTCTGAGTCTTAAATATAGTGGTAAGTAATGCATGCATTATATAGATAGATAGATTTTATTTATTTCAATAGAGTCACATACATATGGTGATAGTACAAAAGTACTAGTATATCATGACTTCTCCGAATTAGCCCCCCCCCCCCCCCCCCCCACCTATGACAGTAAATTTCCATCATAAAACTTCCAGCAGGAAATTTGAAACTCCTGACTTACTTTCCAAAACTAAACCAAATTCATAATTTAATTAAAAAGTTTCAGTCATGCAGCATGATCGTATGAGCGAATTTTCGTAAATTATCGCACTATGTTATGTTGCATTGTTTTGAAAACTAAGGACTTCGAGGGAAAATACATTGTTAACTACCTACCAGTTGTATGGCAAAAAACTCGTTCTAAATAATATTCTGCAACTCAAAAAGAGACTTTGGATTTTAAACTTTTAGCGAATTTTTGAAGAAAATTAAGCTATTGCTCTCGCCTCAAAATTTGTAGAATGTGAATTTTTGAAAACATTTTATGCAGAAATCCGTTTCAGGCTATTCTGAATCATATTCCGAAGTTTAACGCATTTTTTAATGTATGTATGTGTGACTACTGCGGTTACTACGGTCACCTAGAAGCAGAATGTGCACAGAAGACCGAATCCTACGTGCCTCCTGAACCACTGAATGTATATATGTATGTATGTGTCATTCCAGACGATAACTGTCCGTAGAATTGTGCTAGAAACTTCAAACAAATTTTAAAATGTTAAGGACACAAAACGAAAGTACAAGTTCGTTGGCCAGCATGATCGGATTACATCTGGTACATGTGGTATATTCGGAATCAGCGTAAAATTTCCTATAAGAATATGTATCAAGTTGTCAAAAATTTCAAAGTAGAAAAATCATTCAAAAATCAAAATAATGCCGTTCGCTAGTTGTAAAAATCGGTAATATTTGCATGAAACATTGTCCAAATTCAGATTGAACTACTCTTATGGAAGTATCCCTGTATAACCAATCCTTGAACCATGCTGTTTAAGGCTAGAACCATGCTGTAGATAGAATTTCATTCTATGTTTGTCTACCGAAATCATAAACTAAAATTTCTCTACACGATCAATAGCGACTGAAATGTCGAAGATTTCTTCAAAAATTCGCTCATGGGGTCATGCTGTATGACTGGACTTTTTTTGTCTTGGACGATACGATATCATTGATGCGCCAGGTTGTATATGGTGTGAAATTAATTATATTATAATTTTTGTATCCGGAAGTTGACTTTTAACAATGTTGTTAAAATTATAGGGCAATAGTAGAGAGACAATAAGTCAGGGATATAGTATTGGTTAAGAGCAGGCTGTGGTGTCGGCCATGTTTTCTGCTCCCATAAGGAATCAACGTTATTTTCCCGACGTCATAAATCCTCGAATCATGCACCGATTTCCATGATTTTTCTTTTAATCTTCAAGTGAAACCAATCTTTAGCAATCCGTCGAGGCGTTTTTTGAGAAAATTGTCACTAGAAGCTGCAATTCATCAACAAAGTCACAGCTAAGAGGGTTACTCTATTCGGGTGATGATTGCTTTATTGGATGATGATTTATCGCAAATCTGCCCTGACGGATGTCTTCCTTAGATTTCACGCTTCAATTTAAGTGTTCAATCGACAAAATCGGTTCATTTTTCATGAAGTTCTGTGATCGGGAAACTGAATTTGCGATTCGATGGCTTTTCAAACTTCCGAAGCGAGGCGGGCGTCGAGGAAGTTTTTACAGTGTACATGAACGAAAATTTAACACTATTTCCAACGGTATCCTCAATTTCAAAGTTAGAGAATAAATAAAGGGTGGTGAGGAAAGTGTAGTGCTCACAGAGCGCAAAACTAAATTCTTGACCTCACTAGATTGTGCGCTGATATTAAATTCATTAACAATTATTGGGGATGATTTGGTTGATTGGGAAAATCAGAAATTGATACGGCAAATACTATTAATACTATATTGAAAAGACAACCTAGCTTGGCATGCCAAAATAAATATAAAAATAGAAATATATATATATGAAATAATGAAAGCCGTTGGAAATAATAGGCTTTAATCAGCGAAAAACTCCTACATACAAAAACGGAATGAATTAAATTAGAAATTTGAGAATGGTAATTAATTGTGGTACTAAGCAACTCGCTGAACAAGTGTTATTATAACTACTAGACTATAACATTCTCCCCATCTAGATTTTCCTAACATAGTCTTTCAAATAGTTGGGAGGTCGTCTGTTCCTCTGAGATCTCCTCAAATCTTGAACTGGAGAAGTTTGAACTGTTTCTTCAGATTGGGGATCCAAGGTTTCTTCATCAAGAGGAAGCGGTGGGAGGTCAGACTGATCTCCGGATTCTTGATTGGGAGACGGTCTCAAAGGTTCAGGGTCCCGAGATACATTCAAAGTTCCAGGATCTGTAGGTGGGTTTCCCTCGAACATGGATGGAGCCGAGTCGCCTATTGGGGCTAGGTGCCGATTCGATACAGTTGTCTCCCTCCCGTCAGGTAATCGTACGTACGAATACTCAGGATTGGCTTCCAATAGCTCCACCTCCATCACAGCGGGATCGTATTTACTGTTGGAGGGAGGACATTTCATGAGTAGAGGACCGGGAGCTGTAAGCCAAGTGGGAAGAGAATGGCCGTTGATGGATCTTCGAGGGTGATTGAACATTCTCTCATGCGGAGTTACATTTGTCGTAGTACACAATAAGGATCGGATCGAATGAAGTGCTTGAGTAATGGCTTGCTCCCAATGCTCCGTTTTCAGACCAGCCGTACGTAAGGCTAACTGGATGGACTTCCATATTATTCCGTTGTATTTTTCGACTTGCCCATTTCCCCGTGGGTTGTACGCTGTAGTCCTACTGGTAGCAATTCCTTGAGAAGTAAAAAAATCCTTAAGTTCTGCGGACATGAAAGCTGATCCACGATCCGAGTGGATGTACGACGGCATACCGAAAATAGAAAACAAATTTGTGAGATGGTTGATTACAGTAGATGCTGATATGTCGGAACAAGGAAAAGCGAATGGGAACCTAGAAAATTCGTCAACTACCGTTAAAATGTAACGGTTTCGAGTTGTTGACGGGAGAGGGCCTTTGAAGTCGAGATTCAGTCTCTCGAAGGGCGAAGTTGCCTTGATGAGAATTCCAGAATGCTTGAAAAATCGTGGTTTGAGTTCGGCGCAATCTCTACAATTGGAAGTCACCCTCTTCACGTCTTCGACTGAAAATGGTAGATTTTTACATCTGACGAAATGGATCATCCGGGTAACACCTGGGTGGCACATAATTTTGTGCAACTCCAAGAGATCGCTAATTGAGGCGGATGCACACACACGCGATAGTGTGTCTGCTACGATATTTTCCGATCCTGCTCGGTAGCTGATTTCGTATTTGAAACACGCCAGCTCAAGACGCCATCTCATGATTTTCTCGTTTTTAATTTTGCTCCGCCTTCTTGAATCGAACATGAATGAAACTGCTTCTTGATCAGTTACTACCTGGAATGGTCTACCGATGAGATAGTGACGCCACTTGCGTAGTGATTCAACTATAGCTGCAGCTTCCTTCTCCACTGGTGGGTGTCCGAGTTCAGAGCCCGTGAGTGTTCTTGAGAAAAACGCCACAGGACGGCCAGCTTGAGACAAAGTAGCAGCGATAGCGTGTTCAGAAGCGTCTGTTTCTACAGTAAAAGGCAGTTTTTCATCAATAGACATCAGTACAGATTTGGAAATGTCTGCTTTTATTGTTTCTATTGTCTGTTTCTGCTCTGAAGATAATGGAAATGATTTAGTGAGCACAAGAGGCCGGATCTTGTCAGAGAATTTGGGGATCCATTTAGCAAAATGTGAGAACATTCCCAAGACTCGTTTCAGATCTTTCTGATTTTCTGGATGTGGCATTTCCTTCAGAGGTCTAAGTCTATCCTCGTCTTGTTTAATCTGATTATCTACGATATTGTATCCTAAAAGATTGATGTTGGTCTGAGAAAATTTTGATTTTTGCTCGTTAAGCGTGAGGTTGTATTTCTTTGCGGCTGCCAAGAAAGCATTGAGATTGACATCATGTTCTTCTTTTGTTTTACCACACACGGTGACGTCGTCAAGGTACGCATATGTTTGTTTTAAATTTTCTTCTTTGATGATGGAATTTATGAATTTTTGAAAAGCTGGGACTCCATTTGTTACGCCAAATGGGATCCTTTTGAACTGGTACAGGGCTCCATCAGCCTCAAAAGCAGTGTAAATTTTCTCTGACTCGAGGATTGGGACTAAATGATAAGCTGATTTTAAATCTATGATGCTAAAATAGTTATTTTGAGAGACTCGTTCGATTATAGTCTCAATTTTTGGAATCGGGTAAGCATCTAGGAGAGTGTACCTATTGATAGTTTGCGAATAATCAATACACATCCGTTTCTTACGTCCCTCACTCTTCACGACAAGTACCTGAGCTCTCCAAGGTGATGTGCTCTCCTCGATCACCCCATCCTCAATCAGCTTTTGAATTTCTGATCTGATGAACTCGGCGTCTTCTGTTGAGTAGGATCGGGACTTGATGGCGATGGGCTTACAATCCTCGGTCAAATTTGTGAAGAGTGAGACAGGAGGGAAGATAGCTGCTTCCAGGACGCATATTTGAAGTGGAGCTTTAGAACCACCCAATTTCATCTCGAGAGAGTCATGAGCTGCTAACAAATCGTGGCCTATAATTACGTCAGCACAGAGATTTTTCATTATCAATAATGTAGCATCTTTGTAAATATGCCCCTGAATTTCTACTTCTACTTTACAACTACCCTCAACTGTTGAAGATAGGGCCGAACTCGCCATAGTGATTCGCTCTTTTGATGGAGAAGTACGAGTGTTACACTTGTTTACTATGGCGTAGTCCATGAAGCTAGTAGTACTGCCTGTGTCTACTAGAGCAGAACAGCGGAAATTGTTTATCCTAACTGGAACGATAGCCTTGTGTAGAGTCACTGAGGCAGCTGATATGGCTCCTAGAGAGCTAGTTGAAGCAATTTTTTTGGAATTTAGTTTAGTTTTGGACTTACAAACTGTGCTTAGATGACCGAGTTTACCGCACTTTCCGCACTCCTCCCCGCTTGCAGGACATTGGCTGCGAGGACGTCGCTTCTTTCCACCACAGAAAAAGCAGAGCCACTTCGTAGGAATAGCAGCCATTGTCTGTCCTTCATCTTCTTCCGTCTCAGCCTCAGCAGCTGCTGAAAAAGATCGAGAGTACTTTTGGGCGTTAACTTGTGCTAATTCTAAGGTTCTCGCTTGCTCCGTAGCTTGGGACAACGTGAGTGTGATGTTCTCTAGGAGACGCTGACGGATCTCGCTCGATGACAAACCTGTGATAAAAGAGTCTCGTACATAATCGTCCATGTTCTGCACAGCAGTCACAGCCTTGAAGGAGCATTCCTTCCTAAAATGACTAATGCCTGTAGGTACTGGTCAACGGTCTCACCAGGATTTTGTCGGCGGGTTGCAAGGCAATAACGAGCGTAAATTTCGTTCTTAGGTTTTATATAAATTTCATCGAGTACCTGAAAGGCTGACGCGTAATCTTGCTTGTCTTTCACAAGTTTATATACGGCCGGTGAGAGGAAATTAGTTAAAACGCTTACTTTATCTGCATCTGCGAGTTTTGTTTCTTCATTCTTCTCAAGGGCCATAGTGAAATTTGTGAAAGTTTGCTTCCAGTGAGCATAATCCTCTTCAGCCGTAGTTGAAACTGGGGTCAATTGATAGGCGTTCCGGACGTAGGTATTTATCCATGGTGCAGGCAAAATTTTTGTATTCTTTTATTTTTCGCTGATTAAATTGAAATAATGAAAGCCGTTGGAAATAATAGGCTTTAATCAGCGAAAAACTCCTACATACAAAAACGGAATGAATTAAATTAGAAATTTGAGAATGGTAATTAATTGTGGTACTAAGCAACTCGCTGAACAAGTGTTATTATAACTACTAGACTATAACAATATATATGTACCTATGTGTATAAATTGAGATGACAATGATTGGAATGAAATCGACAAATGTGCAATAATTAATTCATCTCTGTTCGATTAATTGTCTGTGGTTTAGGTTGTGGTGTGATGGCGCAGATAGATGAATAAGGGGAAAATTGAGAGTCAGCGTTGTGAATATTCTGGTTACAGCCCACCCAATAAATCGAAACGGACTGAGCTCAAATTCGCTGTGCCCGTAGTCCACGTAATGGTGAAGTTGTTCAACCTGGATGAACTCCCGGATCGTGTGTGGTTCTGCAAATGATTGGCTGCTGAAACACTTGGTGTATGCAGGCGGCCGCCTCGTGGAGGAAAATATGGGGGTGATATGATCGAACGTTGGGATCGGGTGGCGATACAGCGAGAAACTGAGTTGCTCATGGAAATGGTAAAGGCAGTTGACTTGAATATAAGAGGGGGGCAGGCAGGTCAGTACATCAGTCAAGATAGACTGTTTGGTTCCCGGGGGCAAATTGGGGGGCACGCTGAGCTGGCCGAATCTCCCGATGATGATGTTGGTGCTGATGTCCGACGGTCAACTGCAGCTGAAGGTCGAAACAACACTTCCCTACCTCACAACAATAACTAACAGTTACCCAAACATCCCGCCCACCAAAATTTAGCTTAAATTTTCGAGATTCAGGTTAAGGAGAAGGGCTAGGTTCAGGATCAGTGATTGGACGAAGTGATACTAGCTTGGTGACTGGTCGCATGAGTACGCCATTGGCTGTCTTAACTTCCGCTACTCGAACAATGCCATCCTTGCCAGGAAACACGTCTCGCACACGACCCAAAATCCATTGAGTCGGTGCAGAATTTGCCTTGATGATGACAAGATCTCCCAGTTCAAGATTTGGGTTCCTCGCGGTCCACTTGTTCCTTTGCTGTAGATGGTGGAGATACTCTGACCTGAAACGCTTCCAAAAGTGTTGGGTTCGCTGCTGTACAAGCTGCCAGCGTGAAAGTCGGTTTTCAGGTAGTTCCAACAAAGGTAATTCAGGGCGAGCACAGAGTGGAGCACCGATGAGAAGATGGCCTGGCGTCAAGGCATGAAGACTCTCAGGATCGCAACTAAGAGGACAGAGAGGCCTTGAGTTGAGGATTCCCTCGATACGACTGAAAAGAGTTGTGAGTTCCTCAAAAGTAAGAGGGGTATTAGCTGAAATACGCTTGAAGATGGCTTTGGAAGACTTCACTGCAGCTTCCCAAAGTCCGCCAAAATGTGGTGAAGCTGGAGGGTTGAACGCCCATTCAACACCTTTGGGAGTTAGGTATTCTACAATTGCAGTAGATGTATCTTGCTGCCGGTACCATTCCACAATTTGCTTCATTTCACGGTCAGCACCTAGAAAATTTGTTCCGCAATCAGAGTGGATTCGTGTGGGGCAACCTCTTCTTGAGAGAAACCTATCTAGGGCAGCGAGGAATGCGGAAGTTGAACAGCTCGAAACAACTTCTAAATGGACTGCCTTGGAAGTCATGCAGATGAAAACGCACAAGTATGCTTTACCTATAGGTGCATTTCTTCGGAGTGATTCCTTAATGTAGAAGGGTCCAGCTAGGTCGACGCCTACCTCCTGAAATGCTCTGCCTTCTTGAAACCTACACTTGGGTAAGTCACCCATGTAAGGTGCTTGTGGCTCTTGAGAAAGTTTGAAACAGATGGTGCAACGGTGGACTCTCTGTCTGACTACCAGGCGTGAGGAAGTTATCCAAAACTGATTGTGAAGAATAGCTTGTAGGGCTGAGGGCCCAACATGAAGGTGGATGCGATGATAATGATCAATGAGGATCTTGGTGAAATGGCATTTCCCAGGAAGAAGAATGGGATGCACCAAGTCTTCAGACAGTCCTGAGTTACTCAAACGACCGCCCACCCTGACAACACCATCTCCATCAACAAATGGATTTAGTTTTGGAAGAATTGTAGGATCGAATTTAGAGCCCTTAAGTGGATAGTGATGAGACTGCACAATCTTAATTAGGGACATAGTCGCAAGTTTGTATTCTGATGCAGATATTGGAGGCACATTCTTAATAATGTCAGCAAGTAGCATTCTTGTTACTGAGACCTTAACCCTTGGCTCGCTGGCCCTTGGCCATCCAACAAAGTTCTTTAGAAATCTCCTGATGTAAGCTGTGACTCGGATCAATTTGTTGAAGGAAGAATAATTTTCCATCCATGGGATGAGGAATGAGACAGGAGTTCTGGCAACAAAATGACTGACAGTAATTCTATTCTTTATTTCAGGCAGACTAGCATTAGTGAGTTCACCAGAGGATGAAATAGGCCAGCTAGAAGTTGGAAACTTAAGCCATGATGGTCCTGACTTCCATAGAGAGTGGTCAACAAAATCAGCTGGCAAAAGCCCTCTTGATGCGCAATCAGCAGGGTTTTCAGTTGTATTGACATGATACCAGTCTACAATGTTAGTTGTGTCAATGATTTCCACGACCCTGTGAGCAACAAAGGTTTTCAAGTTACTTGGTTCTGTATGAAGCCAACCCAAAACTACTGTAGAATCACTGAACCAGTAGAAATTGCTAACTGACAGTGAGCAAAGAAACTCTTGGAGTGATGAAAGGAGTCGGCTGAGGAGCAAAGCTGCAGACAACTCAAGCCTTGGGACTGTGAGTGGTTTTAGTGGAGCGAGTTTGGATTTCGCCTTGAGAAGTGAAATGTGTGTACCCTTGGAGTCAACTAATCTCATATAAATCATAGCACTATATGCTTGTTCTGAGGAGTCACAAAATCCAATAATCTGAATACCTTCTGCATCAGCAACTGGGATGAATCTGGGGATAGTGACTTTGTCTAAAATTGGAAGTTGTTCAACAAAACTCTCCCACTTAGCTGCAATAAAAGGAGGAACTTCCTGATCCCAATCAATCTTGGCCTGCCAGCATAACTGAAGTATAATTTTAGCATAGCAAACGACGGGGGAAAGGTATCCTAGAGGGTCGAAAATTCGTGCTATGGAAGAAAGTATTGATCGTTTGGTGAAAGCCAGATTTGGAGCCTCAACATGGTATGTAAAGTTGTCACCAACTGCGCTCCACTGAAGACCCAATATTTTGATGTTTTGATCTTCAAATCCTAACTGCAATGGACAAATATTTGAAGTACTTTGAGATGATTCTAGGAGCAATGGATGGTTTGACGACCACTTGCTCAATTCAAAGTTCCCCTTTTGAAGGAGTTGAATCAGCTGAGATTTCAAGTGAAGAGCTTCCTGAATGGAATTAGCTCCGCTGCAGATATCATCGACATATGTGTCGTTAAGGATGGCTTTAGAGGCTTCAGGGAAAACATCACCCTCATCCTTTACCAGTTGAACTAAGGTCCTGATTGCAAGCCATGGTGCTGAAGTGGTACCATAAGTTATGGTATTCAAGGCATAATCTTCGAGCTTGTTATTTGGCTCATCCCTCCAAAGAATGTGCTGGTACTTTAAATCGTCATCTCTTATGAGTACCTGACGGAACATTTTAACGATGTCGGCTGTAAAAACAATCCGATGCAAGCGAAAGCGAAGAATGATTGAGCCTATATCCTTCTGAAGCTTGGGTCCAGGAAGAAGAAAATCATTCAAGCTCCCCTGTGGGGTTTTACATGATCCATCAAACACCACCCTTATCTTGGATTTGGTACCATCATACTTGAAAACAGCGTGATGAGGAATAGTGTAAGCTGCGGATTCACTAGCGATTGACATATGCTGTAGGTCGCGATATTCCTCCATAAATTGGACATAAGTTTGCTTAAATTCAGGATTGCGAGCAAACTTGTTTTCTAAATTTCGAAAACGAATAGTAGCAGCAGAACGTGATGACGTCAAATTCGGGGGTAACTCCTTAAATGGTAGTGCCACAATGTATCGGCCTGATGCAGTTCTGCTAAAAGTCTGCTGAAAATGAAACTCGCAAAACTCATCATCAGGCGACGTAAGACGTTTTTCCTCCACCTCCTCAACTGACCAAAACTTGTTCATTATACTTGAGATTTCCTCATCATGACAAGTGAAGAGGGAAGCCGAATGGCTTTGATTCATGGGGCGTTGAAAACGACCACCAATTACAAAACCGAATGCAGTAGGTGTGAGTTTCGGGATATTTGGAGCAATATGAATAGGTTTCCCCTCCAATACCTCATAAAACAAGTCTCCACCCAGTAGAAATTCAACTGGTCCCGGTTTCCAAAAATATGGATCGGCTAGTTGGTATGCGTGGTACTTATTGCGCCAACATGCAGGTATTGGTGATTGAGGAAGGTCACTGGTGATATTAGGTAGCACTACTGCCTGAGTGTGAAAAATAGTGGCATCGCTACTAGTAGGGCGAATGGAACAGCCTACTATACCCTTGGGGCTATGACTGTCAAGTGCAACCCTTCCAATTCCACTGATTGATCCATCAAAACTTTCAGGGTTGAGTCCCAGTTTGGTAACACAATCTGATGTTATAAACGAAAATTGGCTGCCACTGTCCAAAACCATTCTAACAGCCATAAAATCACCTTTAGAATTTTCGACAAGAGCGACAACAGTGCCGAGCATCACATATTCATTAAGTTTTGGAATACCAAGGAGTGCCGGTGCGGATACAGCAGATTTAGAAGGACCCGGTTGATCAGTAGGTTTAGGTGTAGAAGAGTCACCTGTTTGGTTTGGTTTATCGAGGTGAAGCCATGTATTATGTCGCTGATCACAGTACTTACAGTTGGTACTGGATGGGCACTTTTTTGTAGGATGATATGCAGAAAGGCAATTTTTACAGCCACCCCAATTCGATAACAAGTCGAAACGTTCACGAGGAGTGCATGATCGAAATTTAAAACATCGATGTAAAGGATGAATTTGATTATTATTACATCCTGGGCATTTTGATGAGTTTGATGAATTGACAGTTGAGGAAATTTTGTTTGATTCCTTACCATGGGACGGTCTGGCTGATACAAGAAATGACTTTTTTGGTTGTGATTTGTAACTATTATTTGGTGAATTTTGATGAGTTTGTGACGAGAAGGTAGACTCCTCAAAACTCATTCCGCATAATTCTCGAGTTCTACAGTCTGTTTTGACGAATTGAAAGAGAGCATCAAAAGTTGGGAATTCTTCACCAGCATTATCCCTTTCAAAATTGTGACGTGTCGTTTCATCCAAACATCTAACTGCGAGCGTAAACAAAATAAATTCAGCCGAATTTGTAATTTGAAGTTTTTTAAACGCACTAATATTTTCGCAAACATCAGTAATGAACCTTTTCTGAGACGAAACAGTGGGTTTACCATTATATGGTTTGCATTTCAAAATTTGTTGCAAATAATAATTGGCCATTATGCGCTTACTATCATAGTGTTCGATTAAAATATCCCAAGCTTGTTGATAAGTTCCATCGGTAATGGGAATGCCTTTAATTAACGACAGTGGTACACCTTCAAGATTTGAAACTAATAAATTGAATTTCTCAACTCGCGGGATCGTATTATCTAAATGTACAACCGATTCAAATTGATCTTTGAATAATGGCCAGCCACTCAACTTCCCATCAAATTTATGTAGTTTGATTGGAGGCAATGAAGCACGCAACATTCGGCTGTTAGTTGACGATGGGTTAACATTTTGAACCACAGGAATAGGAGTTGAAACCGCTGAGATCAATTCAAAAATTGCTAAGCATTCGTAATAATACCGATCTGTATCATCAATAAGGTTTTTCAGTTCCGTTGGAGGGTAATTAGCTGAGGTATCCGAAAGTACATAGTACTCCATTATTTCATCATTATGTTTACAAAAGGAATCATAATACGATTTAAGTTCCTTCATCATGCCTCTGAATGTAAATTTTGCCGTTTCATCGGTATTGGCAGTGCGACCCTTGAGAACAATGTTGTGAATTTTTGAAGCAATATTTTTCAATTTGAATGTTAATACATCAACTTGAACTTTACTAGTGGCATCCATGTTGTTTTTGAACGAAGTATAAAAAAAAAGTTGAGGAAATGTGGAAGGAAATTCAAATTATTTCTAGGATTGGACGATAAGGATGGATCCTGAATTTAAATCAGCCCAAAATGATTTTACATGAATAATTGATATAGAGAATTCAAATAGCCCATGTAGACACTATACACAACTAGGTACCTAAATAATCAAATACATTAAAAAACAAGCAAGATATGATATTAACAAAAAATAAACAAGATAATTAATTGTTAATTAATTATTAATTATTATTACAAAAATGCAAAAAATGTGAGCACTTGGTAAATGACACACGAATAATGCGCTTATTAATGACCTTCACAATACATATAAAATTCTAAAATTTCTCCAATAACAACTTCCCCAAATTTGTAGTGTGTTCAAGATTAACCAAAAATTATTAATCAGCTGCTCGAAGGACCAGAGAAATGGTGAGGAAAGTGTAGTGCTCACAGAGCGCAAAACTAAATTCTTGACCTCACTAGATTGTGCGCTGATATTAAATTCATTAACAATTATTGGGGATGATTTGGTTGATTGGGAAAATCAGAAATTGATACGGCAAATACTATTAATACTATATTGAAAAGACAACCTAGCTTGGCATGCCAAAATAAATATAAAAATAGAAATATATATATATGTACCTATGTGTATAAATTGAGATGACAATGATTGGAATGAAATCGACAAATGTGCAATAATTAATTCATCTCTGTTCGATTAATTGTCTGTGGTTTAGGTTGTGGTGTGATGGCGCAGATAGATGAATAAGGGGAAAATTGGAGAGTCAGCGTTGTGAATATTCTGGTTACAGCCCACCCAATAAATCGAAACGGACTGACCTCAAATTCGCTGTGCCCGTAGTCCACGTAATGGTGAAGTTGTTCAACCTGGATGAACTCCCGGATTGTGTGTGGTTCTGCAAATGATTGGCTGCTGAAACACTTGGTGTATGCAGGCGGCCGCCTCGTGGAGGAAAATATGGGGGTGATATGATCGAACGTTGGGATCGGGTGGCGATACAGCGAGAAACTGAGTGGCCCATGGAAATGGTAAAGGCAGTTGACTTGAATATAAGAGGGGGGCAGGCAGGTCAGTACATCAGTCAAGATAGACTGTTTGGTTCCCGGGGGCAAATTGGGGGGCACGCTGAGCTGGCCGAATCTCCCGATGATGATGTTGGTGCTGATGTCCGACGGTCAACTGCAGCTGAAGGTCGAAACAACACTTCCCTACCTCACAACAATAACTAACAGTTACCCAAACAAAGGGAGTTATGACCATTTCTATGGCACAATGTAATAACTCGAGAAATTCTTAAATGTGAAAATAAAAGAAGTTTGAAATAGACAAATCGGTTAATTAATACAAATCAAAAGTACATTGTAATTTCAATATTGAAGGTATCGTTGAAAAGAACATTTAATTCTCTAGAACCGTTACATTATATAAAATTAACATTGTCAGACCAGCTTTTATTAGTTACAAAAACGTCAGTTTACTCATACAAGATCTGAAATTTTTTTAATACCTATCAACGTTTTTTCTACCCCTTTTTTTCAGAAAGAAGGTTTTCTCATGAGCTTAGTTAGGTATGTGTCAACGAGGTTGGAAAGTGTTGCCATTTTATTCAGCGTGGATAAAACATGGAAGCCCGATGTCAAACTCATTTTTGTGTGACAAGACAAATCGGTGAAAAACGTCAATATATGCCCGGCAAGGGCCGAGGGCCATGAGGGCCGAGTCGGCTTCTCAGTTGGGCTCCGAGGGCGTTCGCCTCACCTAGGCCCCGTTATTTTTGGTAAGGGGCTTCGATGACCCACCCCTATCACCAGGTACCTTCAGGGCTGCTCATCACCCAGCTACCTCTACCGGATTTTCTTGTCACTCGCTCCTCTTGGCCAAACTTGGCTAGTTAAAGCTGTTCACGGCGAAGGACATGGCGCTGTTTTGGCAGCCCGCTCTTAAGGTCGGTTTACACGCTCATGCCATTTGCGCAAATCGGCTTGAACAAGCCAGTTTGCACAGTTATATCGTTACATGTGAACGCTGTTTGCGCAAGCCATTTGGTTTGCGCAAGCCAAAAAATTTGGCTTGTGCGAAGTCTGTCTCGGACAGAAATTCGGCTTGAGGTTGGAGCTTGGCATGAGTGGAGTTTGAGCGTGTGAACGCAGTTCAAGCCTACCCACGATCTCGTGCCGGCGCATTCCTTCTCTTCAAGTGTGTGAATCACATTATTCCAACCCCTGGGCTGGCTTGGAGATGCAAGTGGAAAATTTCAACTCTTCAAAACTTCTTCCTGTTGCCAAAAATCTCAAAGTCGCTGACAGCCTTTCATGGGGGGTGATTGCTCGTCTCATAACGGTGTCACTTTTCACAATTATTGGTGAGATCATGCTGAGCACCTCCTCATATGTCGCCTCGTTCATTCTCAAATAATTCCGGAAATCATTTGGTTCCTCTCTCAATTCCACTATTAAATTGGTATGGGAAAGGCTGTCCCTCCTGAGCACCAATCCTTGCTCCATTTCCGACCATTGGAACTCTTTGAGCCCAACTTTTTCTTTATCAAGCAAGCCGCCGTCGTACACAGGATAAGCTCCTCCTCATCCATATTAAAAATTATGTCGAAATTTGTGATTGGTTTTTTTTTTTTTTTTTTTTTTTAATAATTTTAAAATTTTTAATTAATCAACTTTAATTAAAGCGCACTGATCGACGAAGTCCACTGACTGAATCCCACACAATTGCACAAGCACAACTGAACGTGTGAACGCGACCGCGTTGTTCAGTTCAGTTTGCGCAAACTGGCTTGTGCAAGCCGGTTTGTGCAAATGGCTTGAGCGTGTAAACCCACCTTTAAGTACCAAACGCTCAGTATTGTTGATTGAATGATATGAAATCATTGCAAAATAATAATTTATATTACTCATTATACAGGGTGAGTCTCTCGCAGATGCAAAAAAAAAAAAATTGGGTGAAACTTCATCAAAAATGGAGTAAAATGCCGCCAACCGCATATTTGTATCTCAATCCGTTCTCGAGATATGATTTTTTAAAGGTTTTTTCAGGGAAACCGTGTTTTTTTCCTTTTAAACTCAACTTTCTTCACTTTACTTCATTTAATTTTAATTTTTGACCACATTTTCGGAATCAACACTAAATTTACTACAAGAATAGTTTGGGTTTTTGAAAAGTACCATCAAAAGGCCCTCACATCAGCTCAAACATTGACGATTTTGAAAAAATAATATTTCTGAAAATCTTTAAAACTTTACTACTCTTTTAAAAAGAATCCTGGAAACTGGCAAATCTCATGAAAACTGCTTCATCTAATATGCTTTCCAACGATATTATTAATTTTACTTTTATTTTGTTATTTAGGGGAGAAAATAATATTTTAATGTTAAAAAATGTGGGTTTTTCAATGAAATTGTTGGTTTTCTCGAAAGATGACCCTCCATGAACCAACGAGTATGGGGTCGGTTTCTATGTATTTTTTCTCGCTGGATCGAATGGAAACTCTTGCAGATCTCTCCCACTCCGTTATAACCGAGTTTTACACTTAAAAACGCAAATGTTTAGTTTGTTTGTTACGATTAAATGTATGTGTGTTATGTGGTAAAACTAGTTAATTAAAGTGTAAAACTCGATTATAACGTAGTTGAGAGACCTGCAAGAGTTTCCATTTGATCCAGCGAGAAAAAATACGTAGAAACCGACCCCATACTCGTTGGTTCATGGAGGGTCATCTTTCGAGAAAACCAACAATGTCATTGAAAAACCCACATTTTTTAACATTAAAACATTATTTTCTCCACTAAATAACAAAATAAAAGTAAACTTGATTATACCGTTGGGAAGAGTATTAGACGAAGCAGTTTTCATGAGATTTGCCAGTTTCCAGGATTCGTTTTGGAAGAGTAGTAAAGTTTTAAAGATTTTCAGAAATATTCTTTTTTCAAAATCGTCAATGTTTGAGCTGATTTTAGGACCTTTGGATGTTACTTTTTAAGAACCCAAGTACACTATTCTTATAGTAAATTTAATGCTGATTCCGAAAATGTGGTCAAAAGTTAAAATTGAATGATAATGCTAATCCAATCCTGACATTTCTCTTACTCAGCAACTTGCACTGTAATCAAGGCACATTGACCAATCCATTGATCCATTGATTGTTGGCAATGACTCTGACAACTGTGTTCACCACGATAACATACTGCGAGCTAATGGATAGTTAGAAACACGCGATTTTCTTAAACATGAAATCGAAAGCACCTAAAATATACCTACTAGCAGCTAGTATATATTTATTCATTTATTTATAATTATGTGTCATTCCAGACGATAACTCTCGTTAGGATTGAGATAAAAATTCCGTTCTTGCGCCAAAAAATCAAGCTTTCCAAACGAAAGGACGAGTTCGTTGGCCAGCACTTTTTGAGCACATTAAATTGGTCAAATTTCAAAAAACGTATTAGAAAAATCACTAAAAATGGCTAAAAACGAGTAAAAAAAAGTTTCAGTCATGCAGGATGATTGTATAAGCGAATTTTCATAGATCATTGTACTATATTATGTCACATTGTTTTAAATACCATTTGTTTTACATGTTCCAATGGTAAACGAAGAAAGTCCAGTCATGCAGCATGACCCCATGAGCGAATTTTTGGAGGAATCTTCGACATTTCAGTCGCTATTGATCGTGTAGAGAAATTTTAGTTTATGATTTTGATAGACAAACATGGAATCAAATTATTAAAAATAATTAGGAGGTACTCATACTTTATTATTATTAAACTAATCTTGTAGATTTAAAGACAAATGTAGGTAAATATTCATAGATTTCGATGTCCAATGTGGTCAGTATTGAAGGCAGTTGAAATCTTAACAGTATCCTATCATAACATCACCAAATTTTGATATAAAGTTGGTTAAAATTGGTTGTACAGGGATACTTCCATAAGAGTAGTTCAATCTTAATTTGGACAATGTTTCATGCAAATATTACCGATTTTTACAACTAGCGAACGGCATTATTTCGATTTTTGACTGATTTTTCAACTTTGAAATGTTTGAAAACTTGATACATATTCTTATAGGAAATTTTACGCTGATTCCGAATATACCACATGTTAGTATGCTGAAAAAATTATTTCGCACAACAAATCGCAAAAAACAGGCAATTTTGAAATTTTTGACTACGTTTTGAAAATTTCAACCCGAAGATGTAATCCGATCATGCTGGCCAACGAACTTGAACTTTCGTTTTGTGTCCCTAACATTTTAAAATTTGTTTGAAGTTTCTAGCACAATTCTACGGGCAGTTATCGTCTGGAATGACCCATACATACATATATACATACATACATACATACATACATACAAAAAAATGCGTTAAACTTCAGAATATGATTCAGAATAGCCTGAAACGGATTTCTGCATAATTTTTTTTCAGAAATTCACATTCTACAAATTTTGAGGCGAGAGCAATAGCTTAATTTTCTTCAAAAATTCGCTAAAACATCCATTTCTTACATAGCTCCTTAAGTTTTATAATGGCAGGAGTTAGTCACTGTACATATGTTTTGCGTTATCATCCATTTTATGATTTCCTGCCATCACTATTCAAGACATGTCAGAGTTCACATGTGATTGTTGTTACACAACTCTGTAAAAATTAACTATTTTGCATCGCTAAATCAATTTTAATTATTCTGGACGTCTTAGACGCTAACGTTTACGATATTCACATTATGATTTTCGGCCTCCCATCACTTAGCAACGCTCAAGTTGAAATTTACTGACTGCAAAATAAATGTTAACTATTAATTTTATTGCTCAAATTCGTCGTATTGTCTGCAAAAAATTGTTAACTATCAATTTTATTGCTGAAAATTTTGTTCTAAATAACATTCCATTATTTAAACAAAGATATTGAATTTATAGAATTTTTTACATTTTTATCGATTTTGTAGCACATTTTAATGAAATTTAATTACAATTTTGAGCATAGGTTTGAGCTTTAATTTTTAAATTACCAACTTCATAGTTAATAAACTTTATATGAGTAATATTCTGCTAAAAAAGAAATAAAACACCGATGTTTAGCCTTTTTTTGTCGTTTTTTGTGATTTTTTTTTAGTAGGTACATTTTTTGAAATTTGACAAATTTAATGTGCTCAAAAAGTGTTGTCCAACGAACTCATCTTTTCTTTTGAAATGCTTGATTTTTTGGCGAAATAACGAAGTTTTTATCTCAATTCTATCGAGAGTTATCATCTGGAATGACACATACATACATACATATATATATACTCGGCGCTTCGCGCCTCGCCGGGGGGCTTCGCCCCCCTGGACCCCCCGGATCTTTTCTCTTTTGTACTGCGTAGAAAACGAGGATAATTTGCTATGCAAATTTCGGGAGTTGTACGACCAAAAAAAATTTGACCAGTCAACAGGATTTGAACCCACAACCTTCGTCTCACGAGACAAATTTCGTTACGGACATTACAAAAAAAATTATTGGGGGTCGGCCTAAGAATTGCATAGCAATTAATATAAAGCGTTAAAATCCAGGAATCATTTCAGAATGCCTCAAAACAGATTTCGATGAAGAAAATTTTTGAAAATTTTTATTTTAAAATTTTTGGAGCCATTCCAATAGCTTTATTTTCTAAGAAAATTCGCTAAAATCACTAAAAATGGCTAGAAACGGCTAAAAATTGTTAAATTTATATTTTTTGGTAGAATAATGCTCAAATAAAGTTTATTAACTATAAAATAGAACATTGAAAAATGTATATACAAAATCATGTTGGAAAATGTGCTCTTTTTTGAAAATTTGCTTACTAGTCATGCTGCACGACTGAGTACTTCATTTTTCGTTGTCATGTCAACGGGTCCGTGCTAATCAACAGATAAATGCGGAGTACCTATATTATATATGTATATATATATGTGTGTTTGTGTGTGTGTGTGTGTGTGTGTGTGTGTGTGTGTGCGTCATTCCAGACGGTAACTCTCGTTAGGATTGAGATAAAAATTCCGTTCTTGCGCCAAAAAATCAAGCTTTCCAAACGAAAGGACGAGTTCGTTGGCCAGCACTTTTTGAGCACATTAAATTGGTCAAATTTCAAATAAATGTATAAAAAAAAATCACTAAAAATGGCTAAAAATTGTTAAATTTATTTATTTTGGTAGATTATTGTTCAAATAAAGTTTATTAACTATAAAATAGAACATTCAAAAATGTATATACAAAATTATGTTGGGAAATGTGCTCTTATTTTAAAATTCGCTTATTAGTCATGCTGCACGACCTAGTACTTTATTTTTCGTTGTCATGTCAACGGGTCCGAGCTAATCAACAGATAAATGCGGAGTTTCCTCCTAGCTGATAAAAACCGCTTCGACCTCCCGCCGGCCAGATATCGTCATATCGCTGTCCACACAAAACCAGATTGGGCGAAGAGCAATTGAAGTGTCGGGCAATCCGTGTTTGATTCTGTTATCTTCCGAGATATTGATGTTATCAAATTACCGATAAAACTAAGTAATAAAATGTGATTTCGATGATTCACACTACTTTCGGGTTTATTATTTTCGATAATGAATCTTTGTATCGACCAAGAATAAACTGTCTAAACCCCCCTCCTCCTAGGAATTCGTTGGTTTACGTTCCAAGTTGTGTAGAATCTTAAAAATCGAATAAAACTCGGCGCTCCGCGCCTCGCCAGGGGGCAAGCCCCCTGGACCCCCGGTTACCTCTATTTACATACTTCGGACGAAATTATTGAAACACAGAATGTGTTTGCGTTGTCGCGCAACCAAGTGACAACCAAACAAGCGTCATTGTTTACTATTCATTTATAACATCAATTTATATAGTTATAGTATGAAACTACGAAAAAAAATACGAAATAAATTCGTGATAAATCAAGAGCGATTTATCAAGTAAATGTCCTAAAGAGGCTACATACGAAATTACAGCTTCCTAGAGTGTAAAGTATAGAAATTAGCTTTAAAAGCCACTCATCTGATCCGGACCCTGGACATCGTCAAGTAAATGTCCTAAAGAGGCTACATACGAAATTACAGCTTCCTAGAGTGTAAAGCATAGAAATTAGCTTTAAGAGCCACACATCTGATCCGGACCCTGAGCATCGTCAAGTAAATGTCCTAAAGAGGCTACATACGAAATTACAGCTTCCTAGAGTGTAAAGCATAGAAATTAGCTTTAAGAGCCACACATCTGATCCTGACCCTGAGCATCGTCAAGTAAATGTCCTAAAGAGGCTACAAACGAAATTACAGCTTCCTAGAGTGTAAAGTATAGAAATTACCTATTCAAATTATTTAACCTCCGCTTCACAAATCAAACCGTTTTCGTAATACTCAGATCACCTGCTATGAATCAAATCATCGAAACACAAGCTCAATGAAATCATCAGAAATTAACAAGCGGTTGCAATCATGTTCACAATATCAATTATTGAGAATGATCACCTGTGTGTAAACAATTATTTATATAACCATGCTCATAACTCAGTTTGTTGGACACGCACTTCGCAGTAGTTAACAGAATATTGTTGTATAAATCGAGAGCTTTCGAACGAATGGTCAACGAATTTTGTGGGATGAAAAACGACGAAGTACCATATCCCTAGCAACGACTCGGTTGTACGTGAAAATCATCCGTCACACATTTCGTTACCATCCCGCGTTCCATTTTCGGCTAGTTAGTCCATGGCTAAAACACATTCTGTGTTAAAATTAAACAAACCGTCGCCGCACGCCGGTGGTCCAAAGATAGAAAATTTTGAACAAAAGTCTGTTTTTTTCTGTTCTTATAGGAAATTTCACGCTGATTCCGAATATACCCTATATTCCTTTACCTAATATTCGAATTTCGCTAATATTTTTGCCAAAACTACTTAAAAAACACGTTATTAACATATTTTGCCATCTAAAGCCTTAAGATATTGACTGACAAAAATTTGCCCAACAACAAACCTAAAGAATTACCTTAAGAAACCTTAAGATTTTTCGTCGAATGGGACCATTGCCAGCTCTATAGGTAATAGAGCTGAATAAATTTAAAAACGAATTTAAATAGCTATTCTTATAGGAAATTTTCAAGAATATACCACGTTATAAGGGCATCCAAATGCACGTGAAGCATTTTTTATGTAAAAAAAAGTACACAAAATATCGTATCAGAACTTCAAATATCAATTATCAAAAAATATCAAATTCAATTTTTTTTTGTTTTCTCGTAATTTCATTCTACCTTTAATGCTTCTAAAACGAAAATCGTATAATTTAAAGAAAAAAAGCAGACTTCTACTTAAATTTAACAATTTCATTGCCGTCGAAGTGCTCAAATATCACAATTTAACCTAAATGTAATACGATAATTGACGAAAATTCACTTTCTATTTAATATTTTATGGCCTCTCAATTTGTGATCTAAAGCTATTTGTTGAAGTACAAATTATAATCATTTGAGCTTAGCTCTGGGGTAATTCAAAATTTTTGTCCGACAGCAAAAAATTTTTTTAATCTACTACTAATTGTTGCCAGAGAGAGTATAACTTCCTGATTTCCCATCCCATAAAAATCGTTCGTTGGAAAATTGCTCTGTGAATTTGTAACACCTGACTCCAGAATTGAAGTTCAGAATGACAGATCAATGAACTGACAGTCATTGACCTGAGATAGTTATTTCGTCCACGTTGCTGTTATGCACCTCTTATAACTTCAGTTTTAGTCTCTGTTCAGTATAACTCAAATAATTTTTTCTCAGTACACCCCAAAGTTGTTTTTCTCAGTATATCCAAAGATATTGTTTAAGTAGATAGCTACCTACTAAAGCTCTATGATGAGGATATGAAATAAGCGTCCAAATACAGTTTCAAAGACCTGAAGATGAAATATAAATATTTCGAAACGTCTGCCTACAATATAGACTTTTTATTGACCAAGCCTCGAGAAACCCGAAACATTTTACACTTAACTCAGTGGTCGAGAAAACCCAGCCTGTTGAATCTCTAAGCATTTTGATGTAGGTACGTATTATTATTATTTACTACCGGATTGCTAAGGAATAATGTGCTATTGTTGGTATTGTAACAAATACTTTTTTTCTTTTTTTTTGTGCTTTCTTTTGTGTGTGGTTATTGATAGCTGTGAACAGTATTTATTTATTTTTTTCCAACATTATTGGCATGGTTACAGAAACATACAGCCATATGAAATATAAAAATCGTTCATAATATAAATCAGCAAAGCAAAATCATAATATCAAATCAAGAACTAAAATATAAAATCATAATATACATAACTATAATATAAAATACTAGTTACATCCAATTCAATCTGTTAACTTGATCAAATTCACACAATCAGACTGTTTTCTTCAATAGATGTGAACAAATCATAAAATACATCAATATTTCGTCTTGACAGTAAGAAGCAGTAATTGAATGGGATGATTATTTTTGCTCTGATATTATTGAATAAAGTATCCCTCGATCTTTGGTACAACGGACTATCCATAAAAATGTGCTCTGAATCACCTCTCGAATAACCACAATCACAATCTGCAGCATCTCGACGGTTAATTCTATGTAAAAATAGTGGGCAGATAGTACGGTTCGTTCGCAACCTGCATAACATACGTATTTAAACAGTTTTGATCTGTGAACCCCTTTGAACCGCGGTGTCCTCTTTAGTGTTGGATTCAATTGCTTATAAAATGATCCCGCTTCGCCTTGTTCATAACATTTTTGCCACTTGTCTTCCTGTACTCGCTTAGTTACGAGTATTACATACAATTCCTCTTTCGACCTCGGATAATCCAAATTTGAACCCAAACGTTAGGCTTTTGGGTATTTATCATAAGAATTTATTATTATCATGTTTCTTACGATAGTAGAAATATCCTAGTATCTTCAATAAATTACTACCATGCTAATTACTTTTTGATTCGGCTGGCAATTTTGATTTATTCATTTAATATTATTATAAAACTCGAAATACTTTATTGTAGTGAGCATTTCATTTTTATATTGTACAGAAAACCCCTTAAACCATAAACGATTTTGATTGATTGATTGATTAACTTAGATAATTGATCAAAAAAAAAAAAAAAAAAAAAAAAAAATTCAACAACTGATGTTGTCTTCCGTATTGAATAACATTGTTTTCAAGCTAATCCAAATTATAGGAAAATTTGGACAAAAGTCAGTTTTCTATCTGTTCTTATAGGAAATTTCACGCTGATTCCGAATATACCCCATATTCCTTTACCTAATATTCGAATTTCGCTAATATTTTTGCCAAAACTACTTAAAAAACACGTTATTAACATATTTTGCCATCTAAAGCCTTAAGATATTGACTGACAAAAATTTGCCCAACAACAAACCTAAAGAAATCTTAAGATTTTGCGTCGAATGGGACCATTGCCAGCTCTATAGGTGCTTAACTAAGCGTATGCAGCATAAGGGGTAAAATTCATTAAACCGTATTTTCGCCTGAATAAATTTAATGATGAATTCAAATAGCTATTCTTATAGGATATGTCACGCTGATCAAGAATATACCACGTATTGAGGGCATCCGAATCCATGTGAAGCACTTCTTCTGCAAAAAACCACTTTTTGGTTTATTATTTCCAATAATACGCCTATGTGATCGTATATCAAAAAATTTGTATAACCCCCCCTCAAACTTTGTCACTTTACGTTTCAAGGTGCGTAGAATCCAAATTTGAAAAGTCCGTCCGCCGTTCGCCGTCCGGGCCATAAAAGGCCTTAGAATTGACTTAAAAAATCTGTTCTTTCGCACATAGACTCCAGTTGGGGTCTAGTTGGTCCTAACTTCTCGCCAGCTCGATCGCTCCACTCTCATGGGTGTTATGAGCCAAAAAAAGGTGAAAAAGTGACTTTTTTTGTATATTTCAAGTTGTATAGAAATTGGAGATTTATGAGTGAAAAGAAAATGTTAGCTATTAATTTTATGGAAAAAAAAGTATTCTAAATGATACTCTTCTATTCAAAAAGAGATTTTGGATTTTAGGCTATTTTTCGCAATTTTATAGATTTTTTAAAATAAAATTAAATGAAGTTCAAGTTTTTAGCATAATTTCGTACATAAATTTTTGAATGTTCTATTTCGTAGTTGATAAACTTTATTTGACCAATCTTATGCTAAAAAATATAAATTTAACAATTCTTAGCCATTTTCAGTGATTTTGTCAGCACATTTTTTGAAATTTGACCAATTAGATGATAACAATATACAGTATAGGTAACACTTTTATGTGTTGGAAAGATGACTTGGTAATAAATTGTTTTGTTTATCAACTATATTAAAAAGCGTAAAATTGTGAGATTCCGCTGCTGTAATGGATTGAACCCATTTGTGAGGTCCGAAGCTCCGAGTTCCAATACTAAATATACTATAAGCGGCGTTTAATAATTATGGACCAGAGATCTACGTAGAAGGGCTGTCTAATACATAAATAATAAACCTTTGTGTAATAATTTGCAGCGTTTTTCAATAAAAATTTACACAAAATACGGTACCAAAACTGTGCTGGTCCATGCTGGGCTATGAATTTGATCTTGGTGGTCTTTGGTCTTTGAATTTGATCTTGGTGGTCTTTGGTCTTTAATTTAGATCATGGTGAATGCAATCCAACCGGAATTAAGTGTGACCAGCTGCGATCCACCGTTTACCGCGTATTATAATGCAAATGGGTCGCAGAATCATTAATTTTGGTAATCTAACTGAATCAATAAATCAATTTTATTGAATAAATTATTATTTTATAATAACAAATTGAGCATTAGGTATTTGTAAGTACGACATGATAACTGGCACCATCTACGAAATTTGTGAGCTCGCTGCAATAGCTTTCCCATGGGCATTTTCGATGAGTAACATATAAAATTTCCACCATAAAAACCCTACGAGTGGTGTACATGGCGCTCGCACACTCCCATCTAACGTACGCAATAATCGCCTGGGGTTCGGCTCTGAATTGTCACTTGCGGTCACTTCAAATAGCCCAAACTTCAACATAAAATAGACTTGATTCCATCCATTTCTCAAATCTTTCGACTACAAACAGTAAAATTTTACCTAAAGAGACCCGAACTGCTGACGAAAGTAACCACCCGGACAAATAATCTTCGCCGCCCCATGAAATTTGAAATACCCTACAGACGTGCCCAAATTGGCCAAAACCACATTTCATCTCTCGGTCCTCGATTTTTAAATACACTGCCTGATGACGTGATGAGCTATCACTCATCCAAGATTAGACAAATTAAAAAAATAAAAGCATGGAAATTAATGCACGACTCACCTAAATATAGCCCTATAAGTATGTATTTCATTACGCTCAATATAGTACTACTATGGTATACAGGGTGTCCCATCTAAACGGGCCCATCGGGAAATTACAGTCTTACGGTGCGAGCTATCGAAAAATTGAACTGGACCTTTTTTATAGTATTTCATCTCAGCTTCACGATGCGGAAGTCCGATTTTTATTTTTCCATGTTTTAGGGTCTCAAATCTTTGATTGAAACTTACGGTTACCTTTTGACCCCCCTTTTTTATTGCTTTTTTCGATTTTAGGTTGAATTTGGAACAGAAAATGCCTCCTTAGAATTTTCTTTTTGGGGCTTCGTTTCTGAGTTATTCCACTTTTTGCGAAATACAGAAAATCGCCGATTTCTTTCAGACAAACCAACACTTTCTTACTATTTTTATCATCAATTTTTGAGATGTTCACCACACTTTTGAAATCAGCATTAAACTATCTATCATCAGACCCCAGCGTCCATAATCAACAACATTACACTTGAACCGCTTACGATTTAAAAAAAAGTTTTCTGAATCGTCGTTTAAAAAAAAAAAAAAAAAAAAAAACCCTCAAACTGTTCAGTACTATTACTCATTTATTAGAAGAATGTATGAGACGCCGTATTCTGGACTAATGTAAGGTTCTTTAAATAATAAAGATCATAGTTTAGACTGAACAATAAGTATCAAGAAGCTGTTGTTTTCTTGGCCCTTGAATACAGTTTGCAGGAGAAGGAGCAGAGGCTGCAGAAGGAGCAGGTGGCATTTTCGATTTATCACAACACAACTGACTGGAAGTCTCCTTGTGGTACATTTTTTAAACTGTATTTTGAACAGTGATTCTGTGTGTACTGAACAGTTTGAGGGGGTTTTTTGTTTCGAACGACGATTTAGAAAACTTTTTTTTAAATCGTAAGCGGTTCAAGTGTAATGTCATCCCCCTGATGGTGATTGTTGATTATGGACGCTGGGGTCTGATGATAGATAGTTTAATGCTGATTTCAAAAGTGTGGTGAATATCTCAAAAATTGAAGATAAAAATAGTAAGAAAGTGTTGGTAATGTCTGAAAGAAATCGGCGATTTTCAGTATTTCGCAAAAAGTGGACTAGGTAACTCAGAAACGAAGCCCCAAAAAGAAAATTTCAAGGAGGCATTTTCTGTTCCAAATTCAACCTAAAATCGAAAAAAGCAATAAAAAAGGGGGGTCAAGAGGAAACCGTAAGTTTCAATCAATGATTTGAGACATGGAAAAATAAAAATCGGACTTCCGGAAAAAGTGGAATAACTCAGAAACGAAGCCCCAAAAAGAAAATTTCATGGAGGCATTTTCGGTTCCAAATTCAACCTAAAATCGAAAAAAGCAATAAAAAAGGGGGTTCAATAGGAAACCGTAAGTTTCAATCAATGTGGGAAGCCTATGTGGGATTTCAGAACAATTTGACAATTTTAGTTATATTTGCTTTACTTATTGATATATTTATTTTGTTTACATACATAAATTGTCAAGCACTGTAAACTGTTATTGTGATTGATTATTTTCTGAAATAAAAATACGTTCTAATCTGAATCTGAAAAAAAAAAGAAATCCTTGGTTGCAGCCGATATACTTTATATGATCCGAAAGAATCTGGCAACCCTACCTCTAGAACACTTATATAAATAACAGGACATTACTACTTAACTTATATATGTGCCTAGTTACATATAATTACAAAAATAACGTAACAATAGTTACAAAAATAACGTGTAGAATCGAATCTTGAACTTCAAAACCGTCAGATTTTGGTTTGTAGAAGGAAGAAATTACGTAACATCCAAACTTACCGGTAGCGTACTGCTCTGATCCCATTTTCAGATTGCTTAGAAGGCTCGATGAAATCTCAATCGAAACTGCTGGATGAATATTACGATTTCCCGGCGAAGGAAATCGACACAAACACTGAACGAAACGATTTAACGGGAAAAACTGAGTAAATAATTAAAAAAATACGGCTTTTTTACGACTTCTGAAGGACCCCTAGACGACCTACAGGCTGATAACGCGTGAAGGAACACAATCAGGTAGAAAAGGTGGAATGGAATCCGAACAAAAAACGTAGGAAATTTCCTTTATAACGACCACTTCAAACTACACTATCCCGATATGATTAAATTAAAAAAAACAAAAATGAACCCAGAATTCGAAAAACGCTGCGGCGTTTTTGATTTCGGATTTAGGAAAAAAAAAGTTCCCGCAAGGAGAGTTTGAGGTTTTTCGCCGTCAAAACATTTGGAAGAAGCGAGTTGTTAAACTGAAGGACGAGGGGGCGAACGAGAACGATTCAATTGTTGTTCCAGGAAAAGAGGGGAAAAAGTATCGATTTATTTGGATAATCGATGTTGGACGCAAGGTTACGATACGTGTTGTGATTCGAATTTAATTTTCAGATCAATCAATCAATCCAATTTCAAAAGTTTTAGCGAATTTTTGAAGAAAATTAAGCTATTGCTCTCGCCTCAAAATTTGTAGAATGTGAATTTTTGAAAAAATTTTATGCAGAAATCCGATTCAGGCTATTCTGAATCATATTCTGAAGTTTAACGCATTTTTTTTATGTATGTATATATGTATGTATGTATGTATGTATGTATGTATGTATGTATGTATGTATGTATGTATGTATGTATATATGTATGTATATATGTATGTATATATGTATGTATGTATATATGTATGTATGTATGTATGTATGTATGTATGTATGTATGTATGTATGTATGTATGTATGTATGTATGTATGTATGTATGTATGTATGTGTCATTCCAGACGATAACTGTCCGTAGAATTGTGCTAGAAACTTCAAACAAATTTTAAAATGTTAAGGGCACAAAACGAAAGTTCAAGTTCGTTGGCCAGCTTGATCGGATTACATCTTCGGGTTGAAATTTTCAAAAATGTAGTCAAAAATTTCAAAATAGCCTGTTTTTTGCGATTTGTTGTGCGAAATAATTTTTTCAGCATACTAACACGTGGTATATTCGGAATCAGCGTAAAATTTCCTATAAGAATATGTATCAAGTTTTCAAAAATTTCAAAGTTGAAAAATCAGTCAAAAATCTAAATAATGCCGTTCGCTACACGATCTATAGCGACTGAAATGTCGAAGATTTCTTCAAAAATTCGCTCATGGGGTCATGTTGCATGACTGGACTTTTTTTTATTTTCTTTTTTCATGGATGAATATAACTATATATATATATATATATATATATATATATATATATATATATATATATATATATATATATATATATATATATATATATATCTGTACATTTGCCAATTTCCGTAAATAAAATATAATGAAAATAAATTTAATATATGCTTTTTAAACATTTTTAAAGAAAAGACAATTTTTCGCCAGTTTAGCTATTTTCAGCTTCCGTTCTGACGAAATCAGAGATGGCTACCTTCTGTTGCAGTATAATTAAAGAGTATACATTATAATTCTAATTTGAAATAATTGAACATAATAAAATTCAAGTAAAAATATCATTCTAATATCATTGGGTAATGAATTAGAATTAAATTTCAAAAATTACTTAATTATTAGTTATATAAGGACCCTATCCTTTATAATAATGATGACACTTCTCCACTTTTCTCATCTATGTCCCATATCCAGTCACTTATTATTTTTTTATAATTTTTGAAGTTAATTTCTCTTTTAGCGAATTTTTGAAGAAAATTAAGCTATTGCTCTCGCCTCAAAATTTGTAGAATGTGAAATTTTGAAAAAAAATTATGCAGAAATCCGTTTCAGGCTATTCTGAATCATATTCTGAAGTTTAACGCATTTTAGCGAATTTTTGAAGAAAATTAAGCTATTGCTCTCGCCTCAAAATTTGTAGAATGTGAATTTTTGAAAAAAATTTATGCAGAAATCCGTTTCAGACTATTCTGAATCATATTCTGAAGTTTAACGCATTTTTTAATGTATGTATGTATGTATGTATGTATGTATATATGTATGTATGTATATATGTATGTATGTATATATGTATGTGTCATTCCAGACGATAACTGTCCGTAGAATTGTGCTAGAAACTTCAAACAAATTTTAAAATGTTAAGGACACTAAACGAAAGTTCAAGTTCGTTGGCCAGCATGATCGGATTACATCTTCGGTTTGAAATTTTCAAAAATGTAGTCAAAAATGTCAAAATAGCCTGTTTTTTGCGATTTGTTGTGCGAAATAATTTTTTCAGCATACTAACATGTGGTATACTTGGAATCAGCGTAAAATTTCCTATAAGAATATGTATCAAGTTTTCAAAAATTTCAAAGTTGAAAAATCAGTCAAAAATCGAAATAATGCCGTTCGCTAGTTGTAAAAATCGGTAATATTTGCATGAAACATTGTCCAAATTCAGATTGAACTACTCTTATGGAAGTATACCTGTATAACCAATCCTAGAACCATGCTGTTTAAGGCTAGAACCATGCTGTAGATAGAATTTGATTCCATGTTTGTCTATCAAAATCATAAACTAAAATTTCTCTACACCATCAATAGCGACTGGAACGTCGAAGATTTCTTCAAAAATTCGCTCATGGGGTCATGCTGCATGACTGGACTTTTTTTTTATGTATGTATGTATGTATATATGTATGTATGTATATATGTATGTGTCATTCCAGACGATAACTGTCCGTAGAATTGTGCTAGAAACTTCAAACAAATTTTAAAATGTTAAGGACACAAAACGAAAGTTCAAGTTCGTTGGCCAGCATGATCGGATTACATCTTCGGGTTGAAATTTTCAAAAATGTAGTCAAAAATTTCAAAATAGCCTGTTTTTTTGCGATTTGTTGTGCGAAATAATTTTTTAAGCATACTAACATGTGGTATATTCGGAATCAGCGTAAAATTTCCTATAAGAATATGTATCAAGTTTTCAAAAATTTCAAAGTTGAAAAATCAGTCAAAAATCGAAATAATGCCGTTCGCTAGTTGTAAAAATCGGTAATATTTGCATGAAACATTGTCCAAATTCAGATTGAACTACTCTTATGGAAGTATACCTGTATAACCAATCCTAGAACCATGCTGTTTAAGGCTAGAACCATGCTGTAGATAGAATTTGATTCCATGTTTGTCTATCAAAATCATAAACTAAAATTTCTCTTCGCGATCAATAGCAACTAAAATGTAGGATTTCTTAAAAAATTCGCTCATGGGGTCATGCTGCACGACTGGACTTTTTGTTTTGCACGGTAGTAAATTGTACAGGCGTGGGGGCTATAAACGTGAATGATTCCCGGAACTTTTCTATATTTGCTTGGGGGAGTTTAACCTGTTTAGTTCTGATTTCCTGCTTTAATGTATCTTTACTTTTTGAATGTGTATTTTTAATGTTTTTGAAATTAGAAGTTTTTTTATTGGCATTATTTTAATTTTTTTGAAGAGAGGAAGGGAAGGTGTTGTTTTATTTTTTCCAAAGTTAATCGAATGAATATTTTTTAAATTTTGGTTAAAGATTTTAATTGTTTTTTTGCCATTGTTCCCCAGCATTCAATTCCATATTGGAATCTGGACTGAACTAGCGCAAAATATATATTTCGAAGTACATTTATGGGGCATTTTTTCCTCAGAGAATAGAATTTTCTGAGTGCAATATGCAATTCTTTTTGCAATTTTCCAACATGTCTCATCCAATTTAACTTCTCATCTATTGTCAAACCCAAATACTTGATCTGGTTGGTTCGGAGGATTCTTATACAGTTGTTTGAGCATACTTCATTATTTTTTCTATCATAATAATTGAATAAATAAATACAAAATAAATGAAATAAAATAATTGAATTGGAAATACTAGATAATAATTGAATTTTCTGTCAAAATGATAGAGCGGGCCTATTGGCCCTAATTTTGTCAGATTCACTATAACCAGTCAAACTGTACGGGCCTGCCTGCACGAATGCATCGACGCAAAATAAAATCCGTTCATCCGATCTCATATTCGATTCAATACTAGAATAATCGATTAGTTATATTCGATACAAGGCTCGTGCTGTTCGATAGTTCCAGGGCGCTGGCCCCCTCTCTCGACTGTTTACATGGTGAAGGCGGCGAGGAGGAGGGAGACAGATCGATAGCCACGCGGTAGGAATAGGGGCGTGGCTGCATGGATGCTATAAAACGGCTGAGTAGCATCCACGCATGGTGAAGCCACGATCTCTTGTATTCTGATTTTCAATAATGAACCTTTTTAATCGAAAAAAAAAAGTCTGCCAAGTTGGGTGTGGCACATAGCTTCCTCGTTTACCTATCATGAATGTATATAGCGTTTCCAAGTCAAATTCAACCTTTTCCAAGTCAAATCCAACCTTTTCCAAGTCAAATTCAACCTTTTCCAAAACAAATTCAACCTTTTCCAAAACAAATTCAACCTTTTCCAAGTCAAATTCAACCTTTTCACCATTATTAGGGAAATTACGAAAAATACGCACAAGCCCTAAATGTAGTACCAAATGCTTGTCTGTGATTGGGGACTGGGCTGAAAACAATACTCCAAACGCAGTAGGTAGGTACCTATACATAAAAAAGAAATCAACAAAAAATATAATTTATAGCATTTCCAAGTCAAATTCAACCTTGAAACATGATTTTGTTTTATGTATAGGTACCTACCTACTGCGTTTGGAGTATTGTTTTCATCCCAGTCCCCAATCACAGACAAGCATTTGGTTCTACATTTAGGGCTTGTGATCATTTTTCGTCATTTCCCTAATAATGGTGAAAAGGTTGAATTTGACTTGGAAAAGGTTGAATTTGTTTTGGAAAAGGTTGAATTTGAGTTGGAAAAGGTTGAATTTGAGTTGAAAAAGGTTAGATTTGAGTTGGAAAAGGTTAAATTTGACTTGGAAAAGGTTGAATTTGACTTGGAAATGCAATAGATCATTGAGAAATTTAAAATGATCTTCAAAAATTCTATAGAAGAAGAGTATAAATCAAGAAGTAACGTGAAATGTCATAATTGGTCAATTAAGAAACGAAAATATTATACTCAGTGTAATTTATGTTTGTGCAAGCGCAGAATGAACTGAAGAATTGGAAACAATGAAATAGGTACGGGACCATCTACAACCTAAACCGCGCATTCTCTGACAATTTCATCGAAATCGGATGAAAACTGTGGAAATTAAGATTGTTGCAAGGATTTTAAATTGAATCATACGCAGTAGCCATAATGATACAATCGTGTTGAAATTGATATGAGGTATCTAATTAAGTCATCTTCTTCCAATTATCATCCTTAACTTAGGTATATCAATTTCAACACGATTGTATCATTATGGCTACTGCGTATGATTCAATTTAAAATCCTTGCAACAATCTTAATTTCCACAGTTTTCATCCGATTTCGATGAAATTGTCAGAGAATGCGCGGTTTAGGTTGTAGGTGGTCCCGTACCTATTTCATTGTTTCCAATTCTTCAGTTCATTCTGCGCTTGCACAAGCATAAATTACACAGAGTATAATATTTTCGTTTCTCAATTGACCAATTATCATTACATTTAAAATAAATTAAAATCTTTCAGCACGTTATTAATTTTTGTATAATTTGACAATAAAACCTAAAACTAGTATAGGTACTAATTTGTGAAACACTGTTCTTTCCTTACAACCTTTGCTTGATTAACAGCTATTGATTATGGAAAATTTATTTATATACGCATAATATGAAAATTTTCAATTTTTTAAATTAATTTATTTATCAATAAATTTCATCAACTACTTTTTCAAGGTTTTTTTCGTTCAAATACTCTTAACATTTTACGTACATATTCGTCAAAAGGGGGTTTCACAAGCATTCATGGCAAAAGTTACAGTCATGCAGCATGATCGTATGAGCGAATTTTCATAAACGGTCGTATTACATTTATGTTAAATTCTGTTGAAATTGAGTACTTTGGGGACAAATAAAAATTTTATTATACATTTTATAGCAAATTAACTTTTCGTCAGTAATATTCCAATGAACAAACGATTTTGTGGATTTTTACAATTTTTTCAAGTACTCCTATCGATTTTTAGCTTATTTTGAAGAAAATTTAAGTACATTTTTCAGTACAATTTTGTGCTTAAATTTTTAAATGCCCTAGTTCATGTTCGATTAATTTTTTTCGAGTAGCATTCTGCTGAAAAATATAAATTTGTTAATTTTTAGCGGTTTTAGCGAATTTTTGAAGAAAATTAAGCTATTTTGCCTTTTTTAGTGATTTTTTAATTACATTTTTTGAAATTTGACCAATTTAATGTGCTCAAAAAGTGTTGTCCAACGAACTCATCCTTTCTTTTGAAATGCTTGATTTTTTGGCGAAAGAACGAAGTTTTTATCTCAATTCTATCGAGAGTTATCGTCTGGAATGACACATACATATATATATACATATAAAAAAGCGTTAAAATCAAGGAATCATTTCAGAATGCCTCAAAACAGATTTCGATGAAGAAAATGTTTGAAAATTTTTATTTTAAAATTTTTGGAGCCATTGCAATAGCTTTATTTTCCAAGAAAATTCGCTAAAAGTAATCACAGCTGATGAGTTTACTTCAAAAATTCGCTCATGGGGTCATGCTGCATGACTGGACTTTTTGAGTCCTATTCATCTGCCAACCGTTGTCAGCTTCAACTGCAACCAGTTTTTGTTTTGTTATGACATTTAACTCAAAATCCATGACCGTGTCCTATATTTTGACACCGTAGAAGATTCTTGAGCCCTGATGATGGTTTTATACAAACCGAAACTCGGCGATAAGGACTTTCCTTCGTTTCTGATCATTATCCTGATAATTTGGCAACATACTTTATATTGGTTCAGACCCCTAGTGTTTCTTGTTAATATGAAAGATCTTGTTTTTAACTACGTTTAAAACAGTTTATATTATTTGCATGCTAATTTGGAAAGAAATAAAGAGGCTTTTATTTAACCTGGTACAAAGTTTCATCTGCGTTCAGTCTTGGGTCTTCATTCAAAATCTGGGTCTACAGTCTCGTGTATCAACTTGATTGTTCGGGAACGTCTCGTGACAATTGACTACGATTCGGGGGAAATCAGATGAAACCAAAAGGGAACCAATCAAAGAACCAACGGATGGCAAAAAAACCGTTTATTTGCAGACAATTGACAATAACAATATTTTTTTTTGTTCTTTCTCTTCAATCTGAAATATTTTCGCTTATAAATGCTAAGGATTCAATATAAAATTACTAATTCGGAGAGTCCGATTAAATACTCATCTCTCCTTCAAAATTGTTTCATTTATCATTTTTGTAGAAATCCGGGAACAGCGTCACTGTCTCGAAGACCGCTCATTACGCAGCCTTTTTTTTTTACCTATTAAGGGCTTAATTTTTCTTTTACAAATTGCTAGGTACTACAAGGTACAAAAAATTGGTGTATGGTGTTGGTACATGGCAGGTAAATACGCTACGATTAAATACAAAATACGATTTTCTTTGATTTTTTGTTTGTTTGTCGTTAACCCTGGGAAGTATCAATAGAGAAGACCATATTAGAATACCTGAAATTTCGTTTATTTTAATTCTATGTTGAAAAATTAAAGATTCAACGGGAGGGGAGGGGATAGTACACAGGTGTAATAAAGGTATAAATATATATATATTACTGCCTATTAATGTAAGAACAATGATTTAGATAATTCATTCCATTGAGTACGACTTATATTTCACAAATCTATGAATGTGATGTCAAATGTAGCCAACTAAGGTACCTAGTTCTTTTCTCAATATTATAGTCCTGAAGAAGATTTATACATAAATCGAAACGTCGGCCTAGTTGAGTTTTTTTATCTATAGACCAATCCTCGAAGACCAACAATCCGAAAAAAACAAACATATATATATATATATATATATATATATATATATATATATATATATATATATATATATATATATATATTATTTTGAGGTATTACAGAAGGTTGGAAAAAGATAGGAAACACTTAAATAAACTTACAAAATTGAGAGAATATTTCGCTGTGTCAGCGTCGTCAGCTCTAGAGCTGACTAGAGCTGACACAGCGAAATATTCTCTCAATTTTGTAAGTTTATTTAAGTGTTTCCTATCTTTTTCCAACCTTCTGTAATACCTCAAAATAATATTACACGCGAGTGTTTTCATTTTTCATCAAAACTATATATATATATATATATATATATATATATATATATATATATAAAGATGAAATATCTATCTGGTTCTATTGAACTATATGTAAATTAATGTATGAAAGAAAATTTCACAAATAGGTATAAAGAATAAAGAAAAGATTCTGATATTTCGCTGATTAAGCTTGATAACAGAAAAAATTTGAATGGGCATTGTTTGCATGACGATGCTTGTTAAGATTCTTATGGCCTCGTGCTTGTTGCCTGCATTCATGGATTAGGATGATTGATTTTCACTGATGCTTTCATTCAGTCGTTGATATTGAGGCCAGGTGGGCGATTTGCACCCAAGATGGTCCTGTGAGCTCGTTCTGACTGTTGCAGAAGTCTATCGTTACTTTTCGGCATAGTTTTCAGCACTTGCACTACGCTAGCTGCCATCCCCCCCATACAAAACGATCTATCCTGTCACTCTATACTGTCAATTAGAGGTCATAGAATATGCAGCAACAAGAAAAATTTGGATAGATATCTGACTGGATTGGAACAAAAACTCACAGAGCGAGGATACCCTCAAAGATTTCTTCAAGATAGAATGATTCCAGCGAGTATCAATTACCCACAGAACCCAAGAGCACCAACAGACCGAATACCTTTTGTGACTACATTTTTCTTCGGAGCCCAAAAGATTAATGCTATACTCCGAGAACTCCAGACGACGCTGACATCTAACTCTGAAACACAAGCTGTATTTACTGAAACACCTAGCGTGTCGTATAGACAAGGTAAAAATATTGGCGCCATCTTGTCACACCAACACCCACATCAGCCTCAGCAGCTAGGTCTACACCCATGTCGGCGGCCGAGGTGTAAGCTATGTAACCTAAGGTTTGTATGTACAGTGAGTCCTGGACCTGTTCAGAATCGAACTAGGTTCGAAGGAGGACCGACAAGGGAGGGGATGAGAACTGGTTCATTACTCCTCGCAGTCCATACGCGTTTCGAACCAATTCGGAACTGATAACCTTCACTCCTAACCTTCTTCTCAATAGGATTCTTCTCAAAATTAAACGGCTGATCCATTGAAGTCAAAGGCAGCCAGTCTTTTTAGTATTTTGTTAATCTGTGCTGTCAAACTGACATTCCGAATATACCTTGGTTCCAAATCGGATAGCCAAGGTAATAAATACGAGTCGTATTTCAGTAAATTAAAATAAAAACAAATGCAATTATAGCCGAAAATATTTTTTTAAATTTGCTAAAAATGAGAAGTTGTTTGTGTACCTAAGTATATAGTTTCTTCGCACCCGTCAACTGAACATATTGCTCCCCCAACTTTTTAGGTGGAAAATATAAGTAATATTGAAAGAAGAATAAAATAGAAGAGGCTTGGCTCACAAGAATTTCTGTGAAGTAGCCAGTAATGGAGTAGGTACCTAACCTTCGGGCGGTAACGAGTTCCACCAATTTTCGATTGAGACTGTAGGAACTTAATGAGCCATTCTAGTTTGGGAAACGTCTCGGAAGCAAAGAGTTCCACGAATTTCCGAACTGAGCCTTATACAGAAGAGAACAGAAGTATTGAAATCCAGGAATCGTTTCAAAATACCTCGAAACAGATTTTCACAAATTTAAATTTAATTTGTAACATTTTTCTAGACATTGCATTAAGTAGTTTAATTTTCCTCGAAAATTCACTAAATGTTCCAATTGTGCAGTATGACCAAAAGAGCAAATTGATATAAGTCAATTTGTGTTATATTTTATTATATAGCACGAGAATTTTGTTTGCTATCAAACTTATGACTTAGTCACAATATCAGTTACCGAAAATCAATGTAATGTCGCAAACATTATTGCCGAAAACAACAACAAAACTCCACTTGCGAGCCCACAGGGGAAATCGTAGTGGGTGGAGCGTAAATATTTTACTGCGCATGAGCGGGACTAGAAGTTCCGAAAAAAATCCCGGACCGATAGAACGTGTTCTGGACGGGTCCCGCACTGGCTCTATGAACAGCGAACTAAAAATCCCGAACTCGTTCGGTCGCTGTGCATACAGCCAAAAAGGGGCGTGGCCAGTCCAGAACCGTTCCGGACTCACTGTACATACAAACCTCTAGTGATTGAGGATGAGTACTTTTCATCCACAAATGCCATTTGAGAATATAAGTGCAAAGGTTCAGCAGAATGTCAATCAAAGATGTGTATTTACCAATTAATCTGTAGGAAATGCTCGGAAAACGAAGGATTTTATGTTGGTAAAGACCATACAACGCTTAATCTCAGGGTAAACAACCACAGAGAATCGGTGAACCAGCCCCGGCAGCTTCCTATTGCAGAACATGCACGATCACACCAATCTACTTTTGATGAGTGCTTTGGGGTGAAAGTGCTGAAAACTATGCCGAAAAGTAACGATAGACTCCTGCAACAGTCAGAACGAGCTCACAGGACCATCTTGGGTGCAAATCGCCCACCTGGCCTCAATATCAACGACTGAATGAAAGCATCAGTGAAAATCAATCATCCTAATCCATGAATGCAGGCAACAAGCACGAGGCCATAAGAATCTTAACAAGCATCGTCATGCAAACAATGCCCATTCAATTTTTGACATTTTCATGTCTTTCATATGGCACATAACAAAAAAATCGTCACGAAAAAAATTGTCCCAAGTGGCCACAACGATGATTATGACCATCAGAAATGACGTTGACCATTCATAGGTAAACACATGAAAATGTCCCAATGCGTTGCAGACTCGTATGCAAGCGTTTTACCCACGAGAGCATCGTTTTCTGTGATCAAGCTTAATCAGCGAAATATCAGAATTTTTTCTTTATTCTTTATATTTGTGAAATTTTCTTTCATACATTAATTTATATATATAAAGGTACGTAGTGCATCTATTGTAGAGACGTCCCTAAGTATGCTGGGATCTATCGATTATGTGTCTGACCAATCTGAATTTTTACTAAGGGATTGACTACCTACTTGATGTTATGTATTTTTGAGATGAGAGCGAGGCCAGCATCCCGATCACTGACATCAGTAAAAAAACTGATCTGTGTGAAATCTCTCTAAGAGTGGTTGTAGACAAGGTTACTATAGTTTAGACTAGATGAACAGATCAATGGTCTCGATGCTGTCCTCGCTCGCATCTCAAAAATACGTAACATCAAGTAGTCAAATTCCTTGGTGAAAATTCAGATTAGTTTGATATGGCGGGTGGCCAGGGGGCTGGCAGGCTGACTACAGAAACAAATAATAACTGACACAATACATACATGCGTTGTGTGAGGTTAGTTCGACAAAATTTGTCATACACCGTTTAGGGCATAACCCGCACTATCATGGACATTTAATCAAAATCAGACTAAAACAGCGCAGTTTTTTGTTTGTTTGGGGTAAAACAAGGGATATTGGTACAGGCGGGCAATCGAAGTTTATCAACAAGATATGACGCGCTAAAATCAATTGCGAATTTAAAATTTTGGAGTACAAAACATTTTTCTCGAGCACAAAACAGAAAGTTCCCACCTTTCGGTACTGAGGAGGCAATACTCAACATCACTATAAACTGCAATGTGATTTCGGCTTGCAAAAGCAGGATGAATTTTTTTGTTTATTCCAAAGAGAGCATCAAAATGAGCAAAAGCTCAATTTGATGTGTTTTAGAAATAAATAAAAGATGAATCTGTTGAAAATCTACAAATGGAAAAAAAATACAGTACAACAAACTTAATATCCAAAAATAATAATTAAGACTAGTCAATATTAAACTAGTCAATGACAGAATCACTCATATTCTTTCCAGGGTTAACGACAATGGACATCTTATTTATATATATTTCAAAATTACCATTTAGCGAATCAATTTAGGACAAGGCCCGTGGTTTTTGGGCGAAATACACGAATAAACCATTTCATTAAAATCAGGAAACACGTTGTAAGGTAACTTGTTCATAAGGGAAGAATTACAGTCGGAGCCAATAAGTATGTATAAGTATTTCAAAATAAATGAAAAGAAATGGATAATAATTATAACAACTAATATTAAAAAAATAAAAATGGGTATTATGTTATTTAATTAAAACTGTCCCTTAAATTAATTTTTTTGAAGGGACGCGTAGAGTACGGACACTCGGAATTATTTTATTGCTACAGACAATTCAATATGTTAAATTTGAGAGTACGAGGGCAAGGTACAAGACGGTTTTTTAAATTTTCCAAACAATAATAAGGCATTAACAATTAAGACACAACATATATAAATATGCATGCGTATATAATATATATAGAGAACCTACGCAATTCGATTTCAATCCAACATACCTACTGCGTAGACATAGGTAAATTAAGGGAATTATTACAAACATAGAGAAATTGATATGTTCTTTATTTTTTAAATTTATGGGAGGTTTGTCAATATCATTTTAATTAATTATTAATTATTTATTTTTTTTACCACGAATAAGTTACGATTTTTCTTCCTTTTTTAAAATAGATATTGAACAAAATTCTATAAGCATTTTTGCTTTTACATTTTTTTTTGTCTTTGTAGTACCCCCCTTTAATACAACATTGATTTATTATTACCATTTTTAGTTTTCAAAATAATTAAAATCAAAATACAGTATACTTCCTAACAACTTGGAATCAAATCCAATTGTAACGAATGTTTTCCCCAAAAAAAGAAATTGAAGAGTGATTGTGTTCAATCTACCTACTAGCTTAAAATTGATGGCATTTTGCTGAAAGAAAATAATTTAAATTGAGAATTTAATTTAAATTCAAAACAAATAAATTATCCGAAAAACAAAATAATGACTTAAAATTCACCTTATAAATTCCAACAGTTTTTTTTTTTTCACTGAAATTTGAACACTTCGTACAAAAATTATTGATTATAATTGAATTGTATTCAGTTATTTCTAATACGTTTTTTAGGATTTACGTATTAGGATTCCAAACTTTTAATTTCAATCAAAACAAGTTTAAAAATGAAAACGAAAATTCTAATTTATAGTTGGCAGTTTCTGTTTTGGTAATGTTCTGTTACAAGAAGATGGCTTACACTATTTTGCGTACCTAGCACAAATATTTTAGCATAGAACATGCATCAGCGTTGAGCTAACTACCGGAAAACGTTACGTGGATGTGTCACGAAATTTTTATCATTTAATACTGATTAACAGGACGTTTCCATTTGTTTTCGTCACGTCACGAGCGTCACGTCACGATGAGGTTTTCTATTGATTTTCACGTACCTACAACCAATCCTTTACTAGGGAAGTGTAACTCCCTTAGTTTTCATAGCAGGAAAATCCTTAGCCACTTTTTGGAATGCTCTCATTTTATCACAGCATCTCAAAACCCCTAAGCCTCTTTAGCGTGAAGGAAAGCTGATATATTACGCTCAGTTATAAACTAATATTGCTAAGTAACCATCATGAACTAATAATGTGTAAAATTGCCCCTTGCGAGGCTCGAATGGCCGAGTTTTCTTTTTTTTATGTTCAAGTTTTGAAAATTGACCAATTTTTTGTTGATCAGAAAAAGTGGTGTCCTAAAAACTAATAAAAGCGTCCTATTTAAGGAATCGTTCAAAGAAATTCCCCAAAATGGGAAATTAATTGAGATTTTTTTTTAAACAAGCTAAATCAATTAGTTATACATAATTGCCAACTATACATTTTTTCACCGATTCTGAAAAATCTCAAAAAATGACTAAATGGAGGAATTATTCAGTTTTTCTTTCAACAAAACAGCATCACTGTAATTAGAAGCTCTTGGCGTATATAGTTTTAAAATATTTTTTCTTCAAATTTACCTATTTTTATACGGTTTCCCTTTTTTTGGTCGCTAAAATTAGCGACTAAATTATCAAATAACCTACCTATTTATCTATTATTATAGTACATAATTGGTCCTACGGTTTTTTTTTACTCTTCGCTCTAAATTCCCTCCCCCTCTCTCTTCATTTCTTCAGCAGTACTGAATCAGTAAAAAAAAAAGTCTCTTAAAGCACAGCATGATATGAGCAACTTTCTGGAAATGTATATATGTATGTATGTATACAGGGTGTCCCCAAAAAAGCCCCTCCCCCCTCTGATAAAATCGTTAATAATGTGTCAAAAAAAAATTTTTTTTTTTTCAATCTTAATTTTTTTTTTTTGGTAAGGATCTCAAAAAAGACAAAATTGCGCACTTCGCTCGTGTAAAGAAGTGCGAAATTGACACCAACTTCGTTATTTAGAATGGGAACCCCCATTTTTTTTTATTGCAGATTAGAATTTCACGTGAAATTTCATGAAGAAATGACCCATCACACGATTTTTTGAAGTGCGCGCAAACAGGCGCAATTCCGCTCTAAAAGTGCAAAAATCGTGAAATACTGAATTTTTGAAGGTAGTACTCAAATGCCACATGTGATACAAAATTTTGGAGTACCTTTTCGTGCTGATCCTCGTAATGATTCATTAATTTCATTGATGAAATGATTCATCATTCTTTGACATTCATTTATTACTATGATTATTCATTATCATGTAATCATGAATTCATTTATTCATGATCATTTCTTCATGAATTGATATTTATTGATATTCATTATAGATATTTGCTTGGGAAAACCACTAAAACTGACCAGATTTGTACTCTTACACATTTCCACAAAGCACTCATCGTACTAAAATGTAGGTTTTTTGGCGTTTTTCCAAGTTGGTGTTGCAAATATCAGTAAATGAACATCATTACGAGGTTCAGCACGAACAAATACACCAAAATCATGTATTACATATGGCATTTGAGTACTACCTTCAAAAACTCAGTGTTTCACATCCATTGAACATACAGAGCAAAATTGCGTCCCTTCGCGCGCACATAAAAAGTCGAACGATGGGTCATTTCTCCATGAAATTTTACGTGAAATTCAAATCTGCAATTTTAAAATAACGACGTTAATGTCAATTGCGCACGTTTGTGCACGTGCGCAACTTTGTAATTTTTGAGATCCTTACAACGACAAAAATTAAGATGGAAAAATAAAATATTTTTCTGACTCATTAAAAACGATTTTAGCAGGGGGGGGGGGGGGGGGGGGGGGGACGTTTTTGGGAACACCCTATATAAGCAGCTGTGTATCAATTTTTTGCCTGTAATTTTGAGCACATTTTGTGCAAAAAATTGATAACGATCAAATTAATGAAATAATTAAAATTAAAATCCTTCTAAATAATAAACTGCAATAATAATTCGACAATTTTGAATTGTTTTAGCGATTTTTTTGGGGGCTCATTATATTGAAATTTGAGCATATTTTTTGTGCATAAAATTCCTAGATGCAAAACTTGATACAACTTTTGTAGCATTTTCAAACATTCATTCTTACACAATGCATGGCTTTTCGTGCTGACTTTGTCTGTTGAATTCAGAAATCGTTCAAAGACAACAGAGAAACACTTCAAGATAATTTCAACGACTCCAAAAAACCCAATCCAAAAAATTGAAATTGAAATTTTGAAATTGGAATTGAAATGGAAATCCAATTTCAATGAGCCATTCATTCTACAACATATTTTTCATCCTACGAGTTACGTAGATGACATTATAATATGAATCTTAATAACACAGATTTTAAGAGAGGTTACAGTTCAGATTTTTTTTAAAGTTCTATTTTTTTTCTTCATATTAAAATGAAGGGAGAGGGGGGAAAATAATTGTGCCGTCCTTGCCATCAAAAATCACGCCATAATCTTGCATTTTTAAAATATTATATTTCAACATCTAAAATTACACCAAGAATTTCAAACATCGGACGTCGGGGTATCGGGTGTTATTATTATTATTATTTTTTTATTTTTTGAAAAAACTCGAATAAGTTGATTTTTAAAAATTTTATCAACGATAATTGACTAACAACTAACACTTTTGGAATTGCATTCTATTTAATGGAAAACAGTGACGTTTTCCTTTAGACAAGATTTAAATAAAGTCTAAAATTCACATATTAAAAATTAAAAAAATATAAAAAATGAAAGTATAAAGACAAATACATTAATACTGTAGTGTTGGAACCAATAGAAAATCTCCTGTTACTACAAGAGGTATTGTATACAATGAATGTATGCCGCTTCTATTTTCTATACACCGGTGAACTATGGAATGCGTAGTATATGCAATTTTGACGATCGGTATTAAAAATAGGAAGATAGGAATCATCTTTAAATTATTACAGATAATGATTGATTTTCAAAGCATTTTTCAGCAATGCATCTAAACTCTCTCTTCCTTAAAACAATCTCCTCTAACCTAAAAAAATCAGTAAATCTGAATCAATCAATTCAGTATTGATCGGATTTTTGTTCTGGCTTCTACACACAATAAATGAAAAAATTCACAATTCGCTTCTACTTTTCCCTATTTAATATACGCCTATTATAATTACCCAATAGCCATTTGTTCAAACGAGTTTGCAGATTTGTTAAATTTCTTTCAATCTTTCGAAATTTCATCATTCATGACAAAGCTTGATAAATACTGAAAAAATACCACATCCAATCCACCAATACACTGCGTTATTACATATTAAGGAACATAATTTGTCTGGTACAAGCTGATTGAAGTGATAACAGCGTAATTCTATTAATTAAAATTTTATTTTTACAGATAGTATTGCATTGGTCCATCGAGCTATTGTTAAAGTATTAGTACAATCAATTCTTGAAGCATTGGAATGATTTTTTTCATATCAACTATAGGAGTGAGTCGTTCTTGCTGATTTGTATCCTTGCATACGTATGATGTAATAATAGGAATGAATATCTCAATATTGCATAAAGCAATTGCATCCTACCTTCCACACAGTCAATAATTGGCAATATGTTTGCCAATATATGAAAATAGAAGAAATAACTCCTCATATTATAAAGAACATAATAGCAGTAAAGGACAAAATTATTAAAAATTTGTGATATGATAAATTACAAAATAAATATCAAAGTAAAAAAGGGGAATTAACTAATTTGATCATAAGGTCCATCCCCTATAATCATAATTGCAATAAACATTTCTATTGTATAATCGCTTTTTAAATTTTCTGAAATGAAGAGAAAAAATCTCAATGATTAATAAAGACTGATTTTTTCACCCCTGTTTATACAGGGGAAAGAAGTAAGCTCTTCTTAAGTAAAGAAGTAAGCGAAGTAAGCTCGACTTCTTTAGTAAAGAAGAAAGAAAAGTAAGCTGTACGTACTAGAAATATAGGAAATCCAATGCTCTTTCCAACAGCGTTCCCAATGTTGAGACTAATTCATAAATTATGAGAGTTGTGACCATTTAAGTAATGTAATTTCAAAAACTCAAAACGAATTTGAAATTGCTAAACTTCCCCCTTAAATACCTATTTATTAAAAAAAAAAAAAAAAAAAAAAAATCATTAATGATTAAGTACAACTTTTTAGTAATTAGGAAGAGATGAACTGTGATTTTTAAACACATATTCCCTCGTTACTGTTATTATCAAGTGTGTAGGTTCCAAAAATATCTGATTTGTAAAAATGCATCTATTTGTCACTAAATTGCCAAACACCCATGTATAGTTGTCTACGGCAAAATCCAACATTATTATTGCCCCCACCTGGGGCGAGATGGTTTGTGTGAAATTCATTAACTTAAGGGTGAATTGTTCTTTAGTTAAATTTTGTAGAAATAGTAAAACTTTGTCTATTATATTGGGGTTGAATCACTATATAACTCTCATTTTTAGAATCGTCCATTTAAAGAAAATCTATCTGTGTTTGGGTTAACAATTTGCTAATGTCATCCAGAAATTTGAAAAGCGTTTGTCACACAATGATCCCATATTTCTGTGCAGCAGTGTACATAGTCAAGAATACGGCTTATAATGTTAACTTAGTTGTACATACTTTCCATTCTTAAGTTCCCTTAGACACACATCTAACTTGGCATTTCCAATTCCTCTTTTTTCTTCAACTATTTTCATAAAAAATAAATAATTTCCATTATTCGTTCTTATAAATTTATATCTTCTGCTACCGTATTACAAATGTTATTTATATCCCACCTCAATCCTACAGTATTGAAAGGGTTGAGTTATATTCAAGTACTAATTTACAACCTTTTAGGGATTTTGGAAAACAAATCAATTAAAAATTCATTTTTCTGACTTCGGAAATGAGCCACTTGATGAGCTTTTTAATGACTTATTGCCTGCACCATATTTTATAAAATGAAAAGTTAGAATAAAGTTATTTAAGATAAATGTACAATTCACAATTCAATTGTTTGAATACTTGCATATAAATCAACACACAACAATGAATCAATTTCATACATCTTTCAATCATAAGTGGGAACCAATCTAATCAATAACCCTTGCTAATGATATTTCGTTACTGCGTGCTGTAGCAGAAGCAGTTGTCACTGTTCCAAACATAAAAACAGGTTCCATTGGAACAAGTTCCAGCCAAGAACGACTCACCCCTAACTGCCTACCTTTTTATTTGTCCTCTCTAAAATTGAACTAATTATTTCATTTCCTCCATTTTTTGTGAGAAAGGCACGTGGGGGGTGGGGGAAAGGGCTAAAAAAACATTCGTCACCTCTAGACGGGCGGGTGAACGAAATTGTTAATTATTAATTATTACCACGCAATAAACAATAATTTTCACAATAAAATCATAAACCGATACCTAAAACAAAACATTACCTACATTGTAAATTATAGTGTATACCTCTAAAATCAGTACATTTCACATTACTTGACTAACAAACAAAAATATCTATAATTGAATCACTACTTGCTGCCTCTTCGACTCTTTTAATTAAAACTTACAGTAATATTTTGCAAATATGATGGCGGGAAGACATTCAAATCTTTAATAATATTTATCAAATAGTTAAATACAAAAAACCTTTTGTGTGTTTTTTCAATTTTACGCTCATTTCTTCTACATCTAAGGTTTAGTTTTTTTCTTTCTTCACAAAATTCTACCCTTAAAATTCTAACTACTTAAATGTTATATTGTTAAAGTTTACAAATTGGTGTTTCAAAGGTCCGAAAATTCGGGGATCCAAAGTGACATTGACAATAAAGGGTCAACGGTTATTATTTAGGAGGGTGGTATTTTGGATTTTCTTCACATTAATATATTATAAATACTTGAAAAAATTTGTTTGGTTGATGCATTTCTCCCAGCATCATTGAAATTTTTTATTTATCCATTTCTCTTTTTGTGTGGTAGTGATTTTCATCATTCGATGAAGTCATTCGTATTGATGATTTTTTTTAAATTGCGAAATGCTATAAATTTTACATTGACGATATTCTTGCATGGTTAATAACTCCTTGAATGACTTTTGATTCGAATTTCAGGGGTAAAGTAGGTCGTTTTATATCATGATTCCATTTCCAATATAATAAACATGGCACATTTTGTATGATTGTTAATGAAGAATCTTAATAATTCCATATTTTTCGTGATTAACCAGGACATTGCATTCAATTGCATCCAATAATCCCCTTAAGATTTTTCTTTTTTACTCATATCTTTAAATATGTAAAAAGCACCATTATCAGATAATTGTTCTGCTTAACTGTTGAAGTATAATCCAATTTTTTGTTAAAAATAATTCCGAAATTGCCTATAAAATGTGTTTCGACTTCAAGTTTTCAATATTGCACACAATGTAGATTATGTGGGATAAGTATTAATATAAATATATAATACTAATTTAGCTGGAATGCATTTCAAATTAATTAAAATAAATGTTTTGAAAAACATATTTATGGTCCTTATTTATTAATTTTTATAAATTATTTTCCTTGTTGAAAAATAACTGCTTCTAGTTTATTCTGTCTACAATATTAGCATTCGGTTCACTACATCCCATCGACGTTAATATATACATATTTTTTTCACTAATACTGTATTTTCTCATATTGTTGGGTATAAAACGGTACAAAATTTATTATTCTGGGAATTTAGTTGGTAATTACACCACTCATTTCCACTCTGAAAGCAAGTTTAATGTAATTCTTGAAAGAATTTTGGTTTATTATTTTTTTCTTATGTTTATTTTTTTCAAAAAAACTTCTTCGCGCTTTTTGAGCACAGTAGTACGCCGAATAAATTGGTCTAGATAGTAATATTCTCTGTTAGAATACGTAAAGGGCAGTCAGTAGAAAATTTCATTTCTAAAACGCGTCATTAAATCTGTTTTTTTTTGTTTTTTCCCCTGTACTGAGCAATTTGATTATACGATTTTTCTCACTCGAGTCTCTGAAAAGAACGTACTTAATTAAATGCTTTAAAGTTAATGCATTTGAAAAATTGAAAATTTCCTGCTTGAGTTTAATTTTTAGAATTTTGCAATATGGACTACGAATGAGCTTTACTACTAAAATGTTGGAACATTGATGATCACAATAGCTATTAGAAAAACAGATTTTATTTAGTACTTCGTTTAATTTGGGAAGCGGACATTCGAACATCCACTTATTTGAATCTATCAATGGAAATGGTTACCCTTGAGATTTCGAATCAAATCATTGCATAAAAGTAATGATTGCTTGGTATGACTTTTCTATAAGAACGTGTTTGTTTACATTATTTTTAAATAGTTTAAGCCTATCGAAAGAAGACCATGTTTACTGCACATTTTCGATTCCTTGTCGTTCAATTTTCAAAAAAACCGAAAAACCCTAAGAAAAAATATATATAAACCTAAAAAACTTTATACGTCGCTTAAGGACCAGTAAAGTATCTGACATTTTGGCAAAATCGAATTACGAAAGGTTTTTTTGTTCAAATTTATGCGCCAAACACGTTTGTGGCTACAGTTTTTCAAACCGGCCACTCGTGGCGCTAGAAGTTGCAATTTAGTTAGCATCATTTACGCTATTGAGCCACCTGTCACATTGCACCTCCAATGCACATTCCAGCAAATTTTTATAAGGCCGAATCATAATCAGATGGTTTTTTTGATTTGTGGTCCTTAAGCGATGATAGATTGGACAAAATGAGCAGATGAAATACATAGTAATTAAGTAGATTTATATCTGTTCGCTTGAGGGGAACTGAACCTATATCACCTTGCAACACGATGCTCACATATCTAACATATCTAAGAATCTAAGAACACATGACAATATCTAAGAATTAGAGGTTCACGCCCACTAACAATATCAACATGGTAAAAACCAAATGAAACTAAAAAGTACAAAAATAACAATAGGTATATGTAATGCAATGAAAAATGTAAATTCATATTTCTGCTATTTAATGCACAGTAGTTGCCTACTGAAGATATTTTATTAAGTAGAAAATTCAAAAAATAAGTCATCCATCGCTATAGGTGCTCAAAAATTATTAAAACCTGGCAAAATTATACCATTGAATAAAATTAATTGGGTCAACATTGCTTCAATCATAGGTATCGCATTATTTCAGACTCAATTACCATACTCCATACTCTTATTGATTACAAATTAATTGGTCATTTTAATGTTGGATATACGATAGGTCACCAAAATTGCGTTGAAATGGAAACTTTTTTTAAGCCAGCCATTACCAGTTCAATTTTTATAACAGGGTTGTAAATTGCAACTATATCTATAAAGAGTTGTATTTTGAGTTTGAATATTTTGGGAGGTTACACTTGATAAATTATTGATATTGTTTTGCTGAATGATCTGATGAGTGGTTAGTTACAGTTAGTGGAACGTGTGACAGTTCCCGTCATTCAAGAGAATGCGCGTCTATCCGTCACTCTCGTGCCAGGTTAAACGCGTCATCCTCGAGTTCTTGGAATGCTGCGTTTGGCAATAGATGAACATAGCACATTACGATGTTATTATTAGGGGATTATTATGGGACTACACACCCCCCTATCCCTATGTAGCGCAGATTTAGGCCCCTAGAGGGTACCTAAATCCGTGACATGGTAGCAGAGCGTGGTTCATTCTTCTGGAATTGACGGAAACTGTCAAAAACGTAGACACATTTTGAAAATTGGTAAAATAAGTGGAAAATCTTGAATGGAATAAAAATGCTGCAGTGATACAGTTATTGATAAATTTTGGGTTCTGTTCCACTGAATATGGCTATTCAAGGATAACGATCGTATTACAAAGCAATAACTCAAAATCGTATGGAGTATTTTTGACTCTGAAAGCATTCGACAGCTGGATGGGTGTACTCAAAAACGTTGTAATTTCACTGATACGGGCTTAAATTTCCTGTTAGCCCAGGCAAGTTGGATAAATAATTAAAGACGCTTTCTTCTACGTAAAAAAATGGAAAATACCAATTAAAGTAATAAATATCGAGGGTTTCTGCCCCCAAAAGTTAAAACAACCGTCTCTCTATTAACCCATTCAGTCTTTTTGTACAGTCCACTGTACATGACCTTCTCACTTTGTTTTCCATAACTAGAGCCGTTTTACGGCCATAATTTTTGTTCAATAGCAACTACGACCCCCTAACAACGACGGTAGCGTGACCTTAAGTTCCACATAATGTAAACTAAAGCCTTTTTTGCTTATTCAATCCTTCCTCCACCCGCCCGTCATGGAAGATACAGGTAAACCACCACAACTTTTGGTTTTGTATGCAATATAAATACGATCCTTCAGCTATTTTATGCTTGGTATTGATTGTAGACATCCTTTAGTAACTATAGAAGCAAAAATCGAGTTGGTTATTTGAAAAATGAAGTTGTGCCAAGTGTTCAAACGTAGTGTACAGTAGGTTGTACAATAGCACCAGAACGATGTGGATCGCGTGATGTTCTGAATCCAAAAATATGAGAAGACCGTCGAAACTTCGGCGGGGAAAATGCCGATTTCGGCAACTAGACATTATTGGGAATGATTACGGGTGTAGATTTTGTCAAGCAGCACCCCTGTGGAGGCTGTGGATGATGGAGACCGTTGGTTGGAAACAATTTTGGCACGATAATACCAAGAAACGACATCATAGGAGAGCTGTTTACGATGAATAAGCCGTTCATCAAATAAATTCGCGATTTTCATGTACCTACCTAGGTACTACCAGCCAGTTTTTGGTGCTGTTTATAATTTGCCGTATACATGTGAAGCCATAAATTTGTTTGAATGGCATTTTTTCTAGTCGTTTGACTTGAAATTTGGGGAGTCTAGAATTCTGATTCTTCCTGACACAGTGCGTACTTATAGTTCTAATGCCAAGTTTTTTTTGTCAGCAATTAGGGTTTTTTTGACAGACAGGGTTTTTTTTTATCAAGGGTATTATTTTTAGTTTTATAGTCTCATTGTTCAATAAATATGTTCGAATTTGAAACTGCTGTGAATTTTTGTTGGGTAGCTAGCATCGGTTGAGTCTTATTGTGCAGTACACTGTACATCCGAAATTGTGCACAGCACCGCTTGAGTCTCATTGTGCACTATAATGTACATGGTACATCTTTTGAACCGATGGTACTAGGGTCATGAAATTTTTATCAGAGCTTACTTATACCAATAGTAGATCGAGTGCAAAATTTGAAATTTTTCTGTTCACTACAAATAATTTGGGAATGAATGGGTTAAAGCAAGTATGACCAAGTATGACCTAGATTCCGAGGGAAGGCCTAAAAATTTGGATTACAACGTTGATGAATTGCACCACTCTGCACCATTATTAAACTCCATCGTTTCCCTTCTTACGCGTTATCTTTATAATGGGTTTTTAATCCACCATTACATCTTTGCAGCTCGTAACCATGGTCTTCTTTCTAGGCGACCCCTACAAAACGTGAAGGTTCTCGCACGACTTGGATTTGGAGTCTCTGGCCCACACTTTGCTCAGCAGCCCCTTGACTTTCAACGATGCTGATGTCCGCGCACCGCGGACTTTGGGGAACATGGGCGGGCTTTTAGGTCGATTTTTGGTTTGCTGCGTTCGTTCTTCGGTGCCGCCATTTTGCTGTCCACGTTTTTCCAGCTCCTTCTCCTGCTCCTGAACAGAGGAAACTCGAATTTGAAATTGAAAGCAATCATACTATATCAGCGAAGTTTGCAGCAGCCATGCATTGCAGGTGGCGCTCATTGCGGCTAACTTCTGTACCAGATGCTGGTTCACCAGGAAAAAGTCCAGTCATGCAGCATGACCCCATGAGCGAATTTTTGAAGATGTTTCATGCAAATGTTTCATGCAAATATTACCGATTTTTACAACTAGCGAACGGCATTATTTCGATTTTTGACTGATTTTTCAACTTTGAAATTTTTGAAAACTTGATACATATTCTTATAGGAAATTTTACGCTGATTCCGAATATACCACATGTTAGTATGCTGAAAAAATCGCACAACAAATCGCAAAAAACAGGCTATTTTGACATTTTTGACTACATTTTTGAAAATTTCAACCCGAAGATGTAATCCGATCATGCTGGCCAACGAACTTGAACTTTCGTTTTGTGTCCTTAACATTTTAAAATTTGTTTGAAGTTTCTAGCACAATTCTACGGACAGTTATCGTCTGGAATGACACATACATACATATATACATACATATATACATACATATATACATACATACATATATACATACATACATAAAAAAATGCGTTAAACTTCAGAATATGATTCAGAATAGCCTGAAACGGATTTCTGCATAAAATTTTTTCAAAAGTTCGCATTGTACAAATTTTGAGAGGAGAGCAATAGCTTAATTTTCTTCAAAAATTCGCTAAAAGTTCCAGTCATGCTGCATGATCGTATGAGCGAATTTTCTTAAATTACCATTATTTAATTTAAATTAAATTAACATATAATTTAAAAATTTTAATATGTTAAACTCTGCTAAAATTTGAGCATCATTGGAAAGAAATTGTTGAAAATCAATTTTATGGCAAAAAGCTCGTGTTACGTAAGGATGGGGCAAACTCCTAATAACAAGGTGCCAATTATCCTAAACGTGATAAATAGGATGATTGATCAAACACAGCCAACAATAATATGTGTTAAAAATGTTAAATACTCGAAGGACCACTCCAATAGTATAAATAACTGATTGGAGACACTTGTGATGTTAAAAATGTACCTACCCACTTATTCTATAAGCACCTATTATTTGCACGTTTGGTAATAAACTTGTATGATAAGGCATATGATGAAAAGAAATGATGATCAAATGAAAATATGTAGTTTAACAATATGTTAATGTCAACTGGACAACATGTACCCTACCTAAACGGCCGTGGAAAGATTAAAGGCCCGTTTACACGAGCGATTTTTTCCGGCAATAATTGCAGAAAAAAGTATTGCACAACTATTCCAAAAAAGTTGGACAACTATTCTCTCCTCGAAAAAATTGCCGAAGATTGCACGCAATTAATTGACGGGAGTTGCACAACATTTCAGGCCCACGAGCCCTCTCGGCAACTGTTGCATCGTGTTGAAATGAAGTCCAAGGGGTTTGGAAAATTATTGCACTATTGCGGCAATTTTTCGGCCTTGGGTCGGGAGAGGGAACGAAACAGCCAATCACATTGAGAGTTTATTTGTGCAGCATGGCCTTATGAGCAAATATTGACGTGAAACTGCACTGATGGGGTGCAGCATTGCCTCATGAGAGAATTTTAACGTAGGAAAGATAGGAGTTTATTTGTGCAGCATGGCCTTATGAGCAAATATTGACGTGAAACTGCACTGATGGGGTGCAGCAGTGCCTCATGAGAGAATTTTAACATAGGAAAGATAGGAGTTTATGTGTGCAGCATGGCCTTATGAGCAAATATTGACGTGAAAGAATTTCAGAGGTGAGAGCCAACCCAAATTCTCTCTGGCTCAGAAACTGGCGCTGCCAAATTCCCCTCTTTTTCCTTTGGTTGGCAGCAGCAGCGACGACGACCACAGCAGCAGCGACGACGACCACAGCAGCAGCGACGACCACCTCTTGACCGTCCATAGCGCAAACTGTTGTCGCCCGTGTAAACGAAAAAATTGAGCAATTTCTATTGCACAACTTTTTGGTGCAACACAGTGCAATTAATTCCTTGCAACATCTTGACGCAACACGAGGCAATTTTATTGCTTTGTGTTGCGTACAACTTTTCTAGTGCAATTTTTTTGGAGTTGCACAACTTTTGTTGCTCGTGTAAACGGCCCTTAAGTATTGCAGAAGAAAAGTAAATAATATCTGAGTGCACCTATGGTAGGTCAACAGTTGTTGGATATGAATAGTATTCTTGTTCCACTAATTTTGCTTTGCTTTGTTGTTTGTGCTAGTTGAAATGATGATCCTGACTGGAAGTGTTACATGTGTCGATGTCCAAGGGTTCCAGAATGATGTGATGATAATGTATCAAAATGTATCATGAAGAATTATAGATATATGGTAATTCACTCACCCAATCTGACGAAAATGTAATGTTGCAAATCATAAAGAAACAGATCATCATATCGCACTGTTGGTTCACAAGGAGCGCAACTCAAAAAATGTAGTTTTTGGGAAAACGCTTTCAAAGTTTTTGCAATTCTTCTCACCTCAATTGTGTCGCTGCTATATAGGTTAGCTCTTTAATTATTTTTGCGTTTTGTGAGGAAACTACTGAACTTTTGATGGCACTAGGTCTTGTATGACTCATAACCAATTTTACTTAAAAAAAAAAAAAAAAAAAAAAAAAAAAAAAACAAATACCCGAAAAATGATTAAATTTGGAGTTGCGCCCATTGTATTTTGATCACTCCAGCTGTCGTTTTGAGTTGGGCCCATTCCCTTCCCACTTTTGCATACAATAATTGGAGAAGGAAAACAGTACATTATTAAGTAATAAATTAAATTGGCGCTGAAATCATGACAAATAATCTTTGAAAAATGTACTTATATACTTTTTTATTTAACAATGGAACATCCACATCCTATTCTGTACAGTCTAATGACTCATGAGATCACAAAATTCCTAGTTCAAACATTGAAGTTTCACAAAATTAGTAGTTCTATATTCTAATGACTTTTAAACCACGAAATTTCAAAATTTTCTGCTATATTGAACTAGAAAAATCACAATACACTTTTCAGACTTACATTGCTTAGTACCATGAGCATGGAAGTAGGTACATGGAAATTATCCTGAAAACTTCGAAATCAACAACTGAGTCCATAAATCGAACTAAAATACTAAGGTTCATTATTAGAAATAATAAAACAAAAGAGAGAAGGTAAGTGAGTAATTAATGAACCATAAACAAACTAAAATGAAGTAAAGGACACATGCAATTAGCAACTCTAGCTGGAAGGGGTGGACACCTAGGTAGGCGCTTACAAACTGTCATAAAACCTTTTTGACTTGCGCCCCTTGTTCTTGAACAATCCCCTCCAACTCTAAAAATGCAACAGGGACTCTTTGTGCATTCTAGCGGCAATAGTTGGTACTATCAAAACGCCTCTTGTACCTGCATGTAGATCTCGTTCTGGTGGTTTTAACAGTGTAAATAACTCAAAAATGCCATTTTTTGAGTTGCGCCCCTTGTGAACCAACAGTGCGATATGTTTGGAAGTACACTCCTGGTACACCAAATCTTCTTTCAATTGTAAGGTAATTAACGAGGCACACAATACCGTACACATGAATTCAATAACCAGTCCACACTGAAAAAGCCGGCCGGAGAGGAGGTCAAAATGTCAGAGCCTTGGTAACATCGAGGCAAAATAATGTTGAAGAATGTTGAACTACAGATCCTAACTGCCCATTAGGAGTGTCTGGAGATGGGATGCCAGTGACGCCGCTGGCGCGTTCTGTCGAGAGTTTTTGCAACTACCTCCTTTTGCAACTTCCTCTTATCTCTATCAATTAGAAGGATAATTACTGCTGGACCCCCCCCCCCCCTTTCAATCCCATGAGAGTCTGGGGGAATTTCCACCCTCGATTCTAACCACAGGTTTGGTTCTATTTGTCCAACTAATTGCTTTTTACTATAAAAATAGATTTAGGGTATTTTTCGTTCTTGAGTTGCGAGTTTTTGAGGATCCAAAACCTCCTATACACATGATTCAGATCAATTTTCCAAATAATCCATATTTTACTAAAAGGTCTGATTTAGGATATATTTTAAGATATTGTCATGGGCCATACCAACTAGTGCCCACAACCAGCGGGTGCCTGGGCAGGACAAGAACAACAACAACAACCGAACGGGGAGTTGATTGTGGGTGATAACTGGCCGATTGCTTTGATATCGGAATACGACGAAAATTGGGTCGGCCGGCCCCGTGTCGCCGAAAAGTGCAAGGAGTGCAAAATGTAGAGGAAATAATTAAAAAAATTATAAGTGGCAAGGGCACCTTTTTCTGTTCATTCGTGGGAACGATCGGAATAGAGAAAGTTCGTCACATCTAACAGTGAATTTTTCTTAATCAAAAACCTATATTTCCCCCAGTGTATTGAGATCGTCCCAGCTGGCGCAGTCGAATATTCGAATCTACACGATTTCCAGGTAAGTCTAGGAATAAATTTACTATTTTATTAAAGTTAAGAAGCATTTAATAAGTGAAAACCTCGACCACGTGGGGAACTTAGGTTCTAATAGAGAAATAACTACACAGGTCTCAAGATAGTTTTCACTAGTTTGAAGCTTGGCTAATTGCGATTCACTGTTTTGTTGTCCTATAGATTAATAAGAAAAACGTTCGGGTTATAAGTTGGTTTCGTTGCTACACCTAGAAACATCACGAATTCACGATCCGTTACTTAACAATATAATTACTTTGGGTAGGCACAGAAGTGGAATATTTTACGTACCCACAGACCTATTTGCGTGATTTGAAGTTCATCTTGTTTATTTTCGAATAATCTTTCCTCTCCTAATCCATTTTACTCCAAAAAAAATTCGCACGAGCCCACTGTTCAACTAACTAGCTTAGTATTGATCATTTAGAGCTACTTTAGATAACTAAATTTCATAGTCCGGTTTCTTATTTCATTTTCACGCTGAATTCTGTTTCGGGCTCACTCCCTTCCCTCGTTCAGAATCAGTCTTTCTTTTTGTGGGAAGTGTTTTACCGCCGGAATCCCAGTGCCTGTTTCCGAGAATTAAATAAAATAGAAATGAGCAAGGGATCTCAAACTAGTGTGGGCAAAATGATCGGAAACCTACGAAACGCTCTGCATTTCAATAAGCAGACGATAAATGGTAAAGAGTCTAGCTCTGCGCCCCAACCAATGGAGTTGACGTTGGAGAATGGGCCGTATCTAGAACCTAGGATTCCTCACAGTTTTGACCCTCTAATGCAACAAAATAGCTCGTTGCCTGCTAGTGGCGGTAATCCCTCTGGTCAGCCCTCTGAATATGACCTTCTACAGAGGACACCAGAGATACCCCCTTCTCTTCTACCCAATACAGTGGCGGGTAGAAATGATGATGACATGGCCGCTGCAATGAGGTCCCTGGAAGTAAGGGTCGTATCGTTGGTTGCTGAGGTATCTGATTTGAGAAGGGCGTTAGATTCCACCCGTGTCAATGAGGCAATGGTTGAACAGTTATTAGACAACCAGACCTCATTAATGGAAACCATGACATTCATTTTTGATAGCATGGCAGGGCATGCAACTAATGTGAGGTTGGTCAGGGAGTCCACCGATAGAATCGAGGATCTCCTTTGTCGAAGGGAACCTGAAGACCCAGGCAATCACCAACAATTGGGTCAAGGGAACCCGGAAGTTAAGGAGGATGTACTACCGAATGAGGAAGGATGGCCGCCCATACAAGGCACAAGTACCCCCCATCTAAAACAGAATAGAAGGGTGACCTGGGACGTGCCACCACCATCCAACCTAACATTTACTACGAAAAACCAATCAGGTAGAACCTGTGAAGTACAACCACCCTCTAATACCACCTCATTGGCACATACAAAAAAATATCCCCAGTCCCCACCAGGATACTTTGCCACATTTCATAGTTCCACTATGAGAAACGATACTTGCCCGGCCCAAAGTGAACATGAAATCAGCAACTATCCGGAGCTCTCAGAGCTAGGTATGAAGTTGCGAAATAAATTACCCACATTTGGTGGTGGGAAGAGTGAGAAGCTGGAGGACTTCATCCGTTCACTGGCGGATGCTGGCAAATTGTATCGTGCTCCGGCCTGGTTCTGGGTACAAATAGCCCTAATGCAGTTGAGGGGGAGTGCCCGGACCCGGCTGGAAGGGCAGATTAAACAAGGGATGGTGAGTAGTATGGAGGAGTTTGAAGGGGAACTAAGAAGACATTTCGAAGGCCCTCAGACACGTTCATACTACACGTCAAAACTTCACTCTGTGCAACAACAGAAGGGTGAGACTGTGGAGGCATATGGGGCTCGGGTCAGGGAGCTTATGATGAAATGCGTAAAAGATCCCAATAATCCAGCTCTAGTGGAACAGGCTGAGGAAAACGCAATTTCTTCATTCTGTAAGGGCCTCACGGCAGAGCTGGTGTTACCAACCTTGCAGAGTCAGGCTTCAACATTAGCTGAAGCCATTGACTTTGCATCCAGCTACAGGACCCACCTTGATATGGCTAAAGCAGCTAGTGCCAGAGATCAGCGCAACCAGGTGTTAGTAACCACAGCCTCACATAAACCTATAACACCCACACAAACCAAACCACCAACACCCAAGACTGAAAAGAGGGAACCCGAACAAAGCGAACACTTTAAAACGGACTTTAACAAACAAAATTCAAAGGGGTACAACAGGGGAGTAGGTGTCAGCCAATGGAGAAATAGCTTCCAAAAAAGGAACAACTTCCACAGAGGGCCTTACTGCCATGTCTGTGGTGCACAAACACACTATACCAACCAGTGTGATTACCGACATGGGGGTCCTAAAGCAGGTCAAAGGATCCCACCTGGACCTGCTACAGATAGAAGTTCAGATAGAGGAAGTGAAAACCCCAGTACTTCCACAGCCCCAAACGAACAGCGAGGAGCCCAACAGCAAGGGACATAACCCAAAAATGCCTGAAAGACTCCAACTTGATCAACGACCCGGAACACTCAAAGAAGGACACAGAAATTGAAAGACGGACTAAAAATAAAATAAAAAATGTTTTAAAACACAATTCCTCCCTAGCAAATTACTTGGGCTGGAGTGAGAAAAAAGAAAATGAAAGAAATAGAAAAACTAAAGTGAAATTAGGTGGAGCCCCCCTTTTTTCGGTGAATGGTAGGGTAGGCTCTTCCTGGGGAATAATTATTGTGGATACAGGATCCCAAATCACACTAGTTGATCCATCTGTGTGTGAAGGACCTTTTGAACCCCTTGACAATATAGTAATAGTGGGACTGGGATCTCAACCCATTCAACCTCTAGGTGCAACAACTATAGAAGTAACTATAGAGGGATGTGAGCCATTCATGGCCTATGCAGCTGTTTGTGCTCTCGGTGGTAAGGCTCTGATATTGCTAGGATGTGATGTGCTAAGTGAGAGGGAAGCCATACTTGATGTAAAACGGAAAATTGTCAATTTGTATGGTTCACCCATAAAAGCTCAGACACAAGAAGAGGGAGCAATATTTCCCAATAGAGAATCAGATCATGAGTCCCACACAGAGTACAACTCAGTATACGCTGTGTTGAAAGAAGAAGTGGTAATACCACCAGGGTCTGCTGTGATACTGCCACTTGAGGCACGCACCAGCACCGGTGTAACACCAATCACTAGCACAGTACTCTTTACTCCCAATAACAAAAACACCCCTGAAGTGTTAGCATACTCCATGAGTGATGCTAGGAATGTTGTGACAATGGCTTGCAATTTAACACACCAAGTCATAATATTACCACAAGATAAATTAATGGGAAAAATCGAACCTTATGTGCCAATAGAAAACAATAGTGTAACCTGTCTGATTACTGAAACGAAAACAGAGATTGAGCGCACAAAGGCACTAAACAAAGAATTATTAGAGAAATTAGAACATTTACCACCTGCACAGCAGGAGAAGATAAAGAGCGCCCTCCTCGAATACCAAGACATATTCAGTTTTGAAGGATTCGATAACCTTGGGTGCACAGATTTAGCTCAGCACCAGATAAACACTGGGGATCACCCTCCTATACGTGCACGGCCCTATAGAATTGCTCATGCCCAGAAACCTATAATAAGGCAGCTCATACAGGAGCAACTGGACCAAGGAGTAATCAGAGAATCAACCAGTGCATGGAGTTCTCCTGTGGTGTTGGTGCCAAAAAAGAGTGGCTCAGGTTTGAGGTGGCGAATGTGTGTAGATTACAGAAAACTAAATGCCATCACTGCACCTGAGTTTTACCCTCTACCACGTGTTGAAGAACATCTTGACAAGATGGGTAAATCCAGATATTTCACAACCTTGGACCTTAAATCAGGATACTATCAGTGCCCCATTTATGACAAAGACATCCCTAAATCGGCCTTTGTCACTGATGAGGGCTGCTATGAGTACCTAAGACTTCCATTTGGGTTGCAGGGAGCTCCAGCCACCTTCCAGCGCCTAGCTATGAGTTTAATTAGGCGACTAGGATCACCCAGAGCCCTATGCTTTCTGGATGATCTGATTCTTTTTCATCACGATTTTGAAACACATATCCAGGAATTATGCCAACTTCTAGGGATACTCAGAGAGGCAGGCTTAACCCTACACCTTGCAAAGTGCAACTTTGCTAGACATGAAGTCTCATATTTAGGCCATGTGGTGGATGCCAATGGAGTGCACCCCGACCCTAAGAAGATTCAGGCAGTGTCAGAATTCCCCCCACTCAAAAACATGAAGGATGTTAGATCTTTCCTAGGACTCTGTTCCTATTATAGGCGCTTTGTACCCAATTTTGCAGGAATTGCTAAGCCACTTACAGATTTGACAAAGAAAGACATACCATTCAACTGGACAGAAGCTTGTGAGGCAGCATTTGTGAACCTAAAAACTCGGCTCATAAATGCTCCAATACTAGCATATCCCGATTTCACAAAGCCTTTTATCCTAGCCACAGACGGAAGCAAGGAAGGCTTGGGGTGTGTTCTGAGCCAAATGGATGGTAAAATAGAACATCCTGTTGCTTATGCCTCCCGCCGCACAACAACAGCAGAATCCACATCATATTGTGCCACTGAATTGGAATTAGCTGCACTTGTATATGGCGTAAAACAATTTCACCATTATTTGTGGGGAGTGGACTTTGTTGTTTATACTGACCACCAAGCCTTGAAATATTTAAATACGCATAGAGACTTAAATTCCCGCCTCACACGATGGGCATTACAGCTGAGTGAATACAGATTCTCTATAGTTCACAAAGCAGGTAAATCTCATGGCAATGCAGACGCCCTATCCAGAGTCTTGGCTACAGAAGTCCGTTATCTTCCTGTGATCACTAATGATGAAATAAGAGGAGAGCAGGAGGTAGATGAGGATACGAGAAACCTGATTACCAGAAAGAACTTCAGGTATTCTAAAGATAAACTCATCTGCAAGGATACTGTGGATGGTCTTAAACTGGTGGTACCAACGAAATTAAGAGAGAAAATACTACAGCTCTAAAGATCCATGACTGTGGATGGTCTGGTCCTACTAAGCAGACCTTCCTCAAGCAGGTCATGGGGGCAACAAGAAAACACTTCTAAGAGTCCAAGAGCAGTTTTGGTGGCCTGGCATGAAAGAAGATGTTAGTAACTATGTCCAGTCCTGTACCTCATGCAGCCAAAGAAAATATTATGGCAGAAAAACCGCTCCCCTTGGAGAGTTTTCTGAACCCTCAGAGTGTTTCTCTCAAATTAGTGCTGATATAGTGGGACCACTCCCCTTAACACCAAGGGGACATAAATACTTCCTCTCAATAATTGACCAGTTTTCTCGCTATGTTGACTTCTACCCATTACCCGACCACACCGCTGATTCAATTTCAAAAGCATTCTTACAACATTTTGGCAGAGTAGGAGCACCATGTCAGATTCTCACTGACCAAGGAGCAGAGTTCAGTTCTGAGCTTATTAGCCACTTCTGCTCTTTCTTCAAGGTAAAGAAGGTTAGAACAACAGCCTACCATGCCATGGCTAATGGACGGGTCGAGAGAATTCATAAAACTATGTCCAACATCCTTTCCCACTATGTATCAGCAAATCAAGCTAACTGGGATGAGTACCTCCCCATCGCACAAATGGTCATCAATTCACAGAGCCATGAAGCCACCAAATACTCACCCTTTGAAGTTGTATTTGGGAGAAAGATGCGACTCCCTGCAGCAGAAGACATGAATCTGGGTGAGGATGTTGAACCTTACGTTTTCCATGTGGAAAAATTGCGAGACACTTTGCAACAAATATGGAGTCAGGTACAGGCTAATCAAACAAATGCCACACAAAACATGGTAAAACAATATAATAAAGGGGTAACAAGAAGGAGTTTCCATGTGGGTCAGTGGGTCTACCTACATGATCCTGTGCTCAAAACAGGAAGAACAAAGAAATTCTCCCGACCATGGAAGGGCCCATACTTAATCACTGAGGTTCCCTCGAAGCTAAACGTGATAATCATTGTTAGAGGAAAACCAAAGAGGGTACATATTAACCGAGTAAAGCCGTCCATCAAAAGGAAAAGCACCCTCCTTCCTCAAGCAGTGAGGGGGAGATCCCCTGAAGGAAAAAAGAATCAAACTCCCTCAACTCCAGTGAATGAAACTCCTATGATACCACAACAAAGTTCGCCCTTATCAGAAAGTAATGTGAGGAGACAAATAGCTCAATCACGAGATCTGATGCCCCTCACATATCTTGAAGATGAGGACATGTGGTGGGAGGAACCAAAATTGTTGGCTACTCCAGAAGCTCAACATGAAGAAGGGCAGGCAGGATTAGATGAAAGTCCTGCTTGGCTTGGCTGGGATTCAGCTGGTCAGAGTCCTCATTCAAGCCAGCATGTTCCATACCCTTCAACCAGTACTGCCCCATATGACACCCCTAGACTGGTAACTCGCCCCTATAATACAAGGGGAAGAAAAATAAATTTCAGGAAACTGGCTGCTGAAACTGACTCAGATTCAGATAGCAGCTGATTCATAGTGCAAAAATTATGTATATAAATAGTCTATTAATGGGATACTAATTTAGTACTTATTGAATTTAATTCAATAACTATTTAAACGTGCAATAATGATAAAGATTAACATAGTGAGCAATTAATTAATTAGGTTACGAAAATCAAAGGCATTAAACGTCTAAGTTTGAATAATAGCAATCATGTCACTGAGGTATTTAAAAAAAAAAAAAAAAAAAAAAGGGTACAAAAACTTTATAGTAAATTTTGATAAAATTTAAGAAGTAGTGATGTATTTACTTAGGGGAAATATAATAATCTAATTTACAATTTCAGGAAATATAAAATAAGTCTTTTGATACTGGTGTAATGAAATAATATTTGGAAGTTAATGGATTTCCTCATTTCACAGATTTAAAAATGAAAACGTTGCTCCTTATAACCAACATTTTCGTGGTCCCAATAATGACAGGAATCGGGTTGAGTGGAACGGGAGAACCTCACCAAGGAGTTCTGTTTGAGGACAACATACGGTCCAACATGCTGAGCTTGGTTGTGCTCTACAACTTCCCACCCAGCAGGACCTTGCCAGTAATTTCCATCCATGAAAATGTATTATATTTTTGTTTTCTAATTTTTTTTCCAGGATCCACAATAGTATGCATTTCTCACTTTCCAGGAACAAACTGTTTTTTTTATATTTATACTTACATTTTTATCAACCCTTCAATAATATAATTTAAATAATAATTCCTGACTATATTATACAATTTGTGTGTGTACTAATCAACATTACAAATTTCAAAATTTAGTATCAACAGCTCAGTCACCAGGAGGCGACTTCCAGGTGGCCAAGGGGGGGAGGGTGTACATTTTATTTGTTTATGTGTTAAGACCCTCGCTTTGCATGCACCCCTGCTTAATATTTCCCCAGTACAGAGTAAATAATACCCCGGGGTAAGTGTCTGTTATGTGTGTGTTACCGGTAACCGCAGCTGCGTTAGTATGTAAGACAATATCCCTTTATTGAATTTATTGGTATTATAGATAATTTAATTTTCAGTTTTAACCAAAATTTTATTTTGTTTCTTAGACAATAATTGCTCACTATGGAAAAGACTGAATACTGTTAAATGTTTATGTATAACATATAATATAATGAATAATAATGAATAATGCTAATAAGGGAAAATATATATAACAAAATAATAATAATAATAATAAGAAGAAAAAAAAAAACATATAATAAAATAATAATAATAAGGAATATATACATATATATATATATAATAAAATAATAATGTAAAAAAAAAAAAAAAAATAATAATAATAACTTATTTCAATTGTCTTATTGAACTATATAAATTCATAAATTGTAGTTGAATTTTAAATTTAAATTTTTATAAAAAAAAACAGGTCCCTTGCCACTAGGGAAATTTCGACCAAATGTATTCAAAATTATCTTCTTTTTTTTTTCAGCTTAAACTACTCCTTGCACTAGTCCCTTGTCCCACACACAGCGGCTGGACGAACAACTCTTTCCCCCCTGGACGACCCAATTAGTAGTTGGAAAACCTTGGATGAGCAAAAAGCTGGTGTCACCTATTATACTCCCCAAAGAGTGAGTTCTGCCCAGGCCAATGAAGATCTATGGGACTAAGAGGATGAATGGACCAACAAGGACAAAAAACCTAGACCTGGCCACACAGCTCGAGGACTAGCTGTGAATTGTTGTCGGGGGTGATGTCATGGGCCATACCAACTAGTGCCCACAACCAGCGGGTGCCTGGGCAGGACAAGAACAACAACAACAACCGAACGGGGAGTTGATTGTGGGTGATAACTGGCCGATTGCTTTGATATCGGAATACGACGAAAATTGGGTCGGCCGGCCCCGTGTCGCCGAAAAGTGCAAGGAGTGCAAAATGTAGAGAGAATAATTAAAAAAATTATAAGTGGCAAGGGCACCTTTTTCTGTTCATTCGTGGGAACGATCGGAATAGAGAAAGTTCGTCACATCTAACAGTGAATTTTTCTTAATCAAAAACCTATATTTCCCCCAGTGTATTGAGATCGTCCCAATATGTATTGTGGTACTAAAACTGCAAAGTTCAGCTCTGAAAGTGCGAAAATTGCGAAATAATGAATTTTCGAAGATAGGTATTAAACATGAACCTAGGAGGGAAATGGAATGGGTATTGAAGAGTTGACACATCCCAAGTATGATTAACACTAATTAATTGTGGTTCTATAAAATTGGGGGCAGTAGTGAAGTTTTGCCTAGCGAAAAACCTTACTACCGCCCCCTCTTTCAAACAGCAGAATAATACAATAAAGATCTGTCTGATGAAGCAGATATTCGCTATCGAAAGTTAAGGGGTTGAGAATCAAAAACTTGATAAAGTACCTATGGCTGGACTCCTACCCGTCCGATTTCAAGCGATTCTGGGAACCACCCTCCCCCCCCCACCTGTGATCTATTTATGCAACTAACCTGTATTTTACCAAAACGATTGATTTAGGATATCACTCTATTTTTGAGATCCAGACCACCAAAGAATACACATCATTCAGATCAATTTATCCTAAAATATACCCTAAATTAGTCCTGATCCAAAATCTTCTTGGTCGATCACAAGGAATGCAATTTTGAGTAACTTGCATGATAACGTTAATATCAGTAACATAGCTTCATTTTTGGTTACGAAAATTTAAACAAATTAACTCTTCAATAAAATTACTAATATTAAATCTGACGATTTAATGGCTCGATAAGTTTGAAGGCTCGATCGATATGGTGTAAAACGTTCTAAATTGTGTCTAGTGGAATGGACTATTGTGGTGTTAGAATCTAGGAAATAAAGGTAAGGTTAGTAGGTAGAGATAAGAGGAAGTTGCAAAAGGAGGTAGTTGCAAAAACTCTCGACAGAACGCGCAAGCGGCGTCACTGGCAGCCCATCTCCAGACACTCCTCTGCCCATTCACCCAACAATGAATAAATGATAGTGGCGCACACTAGGACGGTATGGATGAATACGAGAAAATAGTTTAAACTGAGATATGGTGGGCTAGTTGAAGGAAAAATATTATCTACTATAAAAGCAACAGGTTGGGTTGGTAGAGAGACGGTTAGAAGAAGAAGAAGGTAGATGTAAAAAATCAAGCTTCTCCAGCTCGTACTAAACAATTTTGGATTGTAGGTTTTTTGCTGATTTTAAAGATTTTTAAGCAAATATAAACGACATTTGAGTACGTTTTTCAGCATAATATTGTGCAAAAAATTTGCAATCCTAGGTAACCGTTGGTAATTTTGTTTCAGCCGAAACTCAGCTAAAAATGATACATTCAACAATTTTTAGCCGTTTTTTAGTCATTATTAGTGATTTTTTTAGTATATTTTTTGAAATTCGATCAATTAAATGTGCTCAAAAATGCTGGCCAACGAACTCGTCCTTTCGTTTGGCGCAAAACGGAATTTTTAATCCATAAAAACTCAAAAAAGTTTAAAATCCAAAATTACTTTTTGAATCGAAGAAAATTATTTGGAAAGAGTTTTTTGTCATAACATTTGTAGTTAACAATTTCTTTTCCCTCAAAGTCCTTAATTTTCAAAACAATGTAACATAATACAGTACAATAATTTACGAAAATTCGCTCATACTATCATGCTGCATGACTGTAACTTTTTTCCATCTATTTTTCTTTATTTTTTCTCAAATCTATTAACAATAGCAAGCATACTTATTTTTTTCGCCGCGGTAATTTACACTACGTATATACTATATATTTGTTTTCCATGTATTTTATCTCCACATGTATTGGGCTTGCCCTAATTATTGAAATAAACAAATAAATAATACATAGCTAATAATAAATATCATTAGGTAGTACCTGGTAGTCTCAATAGTAAGCAAAATTTGACCTCTACTCACTTGTTTGAGACGAATTTGCGACAGAAGGCCAACCAGGAGCTCGTCAACGTTGTGGTTGAACCCCACTGACGTCTCGATGTACTTGCAATCGTAGCTGGTAGCTAAATGTTTGCCTTCTGAAACGTGTTGCAAGCAAGACGTTGTACTTATAAATGCAGGGAGGAAGGGGATGTGTCGATAACAATTTTTAGCATGGAACATGTTTAAGCCTTGAGCTAACTGGCGAAAAGTGTCAATTTTTTGGGATATGTGGTTGGGAGACGCCGATGTGTCACTTCGCAAGCTCGCATCTCAAAAATACATAGTATCAAGTAGTCAATCCCTTAGTAAAAATACAGATTAGTTGGATATACAGGTCAGAATGAATGAATAGTAGAGAATTAACGGAAATATGCTGTGATATAACACAAAAGGCCCTGTCCATGTACGATTTCAAGGTCCAGTAGTTTTTACGTGATTAACCCAAACATAGACACCATTAGATTTGTATATAGGTACCTAATAGTATAAATTATATAAAAAATGAGAGAAATTGTATGTTTTTATTTTTTCAAACTGTTTTACGTCTCCTACCTGTTAGTTTTTCAGATTTAATTGTCAGATTTAAATGAGGTATTTATTAAAAATATAAATGTTCCCATAGTATAATAGGTGAAATATAAATATGTAATTTGTGTAAAATATTAGTATAATATATGAAATTTGTTGTAATTTGCTTAAACCCGTTTATGTAACTACGTAAAGAGGGGCAAAATAAGGTCTAAAGAACCTGCAAATTCGTTTATAGATGTTTATTATTTTTTGATGTACAACTGAAGTATATTAAGTAGTGTATAATATTTAAGTGGTGCTACTCACCTGTAATGTGAATAATTTTTCACCAAATACAGTATTTATCTATCTATCTATCTACCTACCTACTTCATATTCAACCCTTTCTTCAACATTTTGTGATATAAGAACCAGAACACAGGCTGAAATGTATTCAATAAACTAAAATTTGACCTTCCTGGTTACCAACATAAGTTATGCACACAGCATCAGTAGCAGCAGCAGCAGCAGCAGTTATGCATAAGTTATGTTGTGGATGGGCACTTAGGGTGTTTTGGTTGGAATTTGTTAAAAATAGGATAATTAATTTTAGTTGTTGATTTATTTACTAATTAAACAATAATAAAACGTACAACAGACATGGAAAACTACAAAAGACATTTCATTCATTTTTTTTTTGCTCAGCTATGAACAGTTTTTAGGGTCTGCTGGGCAATTTTATAAATGGATGTTTTGCATATGGCGGTCTTCAAATGTCAAAATAAGAATACATGTTGATTGAAAATTTACCTTGATTCGTGACCACTCTTGACCTAACCAGGTCTGTTTTGTTGGCGACGAGGATCACAGCTCTGTTCTTGATGGTGTTCTCTTTCCAAAGGACTTGCAGAAGATCTTCGGCAGTTTTGAATGAGCCTTTGTCTGCTGTGCTGTAGACGACGCAGTACGCGTGAGGCCCAGTGCGATAATTCTCCAGGCATGAAGTCGGCTATTATAGAGTATATCACATAAAACACGAATTAATAATGCATTAATTAAACCATTAGATTGGCAGGTTCATGCAGGTTTCATCAGAGTCGGTCCTAGACGCATGCGAACCATGCGGCCACTTGGGGCATAGCACAGTGGTCCAGAATTCAAATCTCAGATTTCAAAAAGGGTGTTACCGACTTGGAAATAATAACAAAGCCAGGTTCGAGCATGCACTCACAAAGGTCTAAACTAGCACAGACAGCCCCTGTTAACGCGGTTAGTCATCATATTGCCCTTGAGTTTGTTCGCTGAGGCGATTGGCAGTGACTTGCAAACCATTTCAAACACGTTGGAGACTGGTGAAGTGCGTATGCGCGTCTTCAGTTAACTTTCAAATTGATTTCAAACTGTTTGGGGATTGGAGTCCATCCATTTTATACTTGAATGTTTGGGCAAAATACTCAGAGGCGTGAAACAGTGGCAAAAACAGAGTCTAAAGTTCAAATGATTTCATTGGCTGTTGTGAGTTTGGAATCGAGTTTGGTTGGAAACCAGTTTGGAGACCTCTGCGAACAGGCAGTGGCCAAGGGTGGGGGGACCTCTGATGATCAGAGAACACAGCGAACACCTCAAGTGGGTTGCAAACTGGTTTGATGGCCTCAGCGAACAAACAAACCTCTTATCTGGCCTCATAAAGAATTGCAAGTCCTCGTATCATTCGATGCAGTCTGCATTCATCGTTCAACAAGTGATCATTGGTGCAGTTGTAAAGCCGTCTGAGCCTCTTGCTCGTCATGGTTCATTTAACGGGGAATTTTTATGGTTATTTTTTATTTCCTTAATAGAAAGATCTCGACGAGAGCTTTCCAAAAAGGTGTTATATGATGCGGCGACACTGCGACCGAAACTGACCGGTCTTGACTTGCGTCGCCCACCGGACTCCGTTTCGAATCAGGGTTGCCGTACCAGCCCCTTCCAAATTACCGAACATTCTCGTACATCAACCCTTAAACTTACCGTACTTTCACCGTACACGAATTTCTACGAAATTTTGAAGTTCATTGTAGTGGATTTATATAGGTTTGACTTGGCGTAGGTAGACCAAGTCGGACATTTATATCCCGGTTATGCGGGTTGGTCTCCAGGCTACCCCCGCGAGGAATGCGGGCGGAGCCGCCAAGGTCAACTGGTTTCGCGGACTGAAAGGGGGGATAGTCCGTGTCGCAGCCGCGTGGAGCGCTAGGCTCGTGTACCAAGTGCTGGGTTCGATCAGTTTTGTACTGAGCCGTTTTGTAATATTCCGGCCTTAGATTTGTATCTGAAAGGGGAATATGTTGGGCTTGGTTGAGGTACTGAAAAGTATCCTTCGTTTTTTGTGCATTTGGAGTGTATTTGACACTCGGATCGGCCGAGTAAGCTTGCGTCGAATATCGTGGGTATTCGGACAGCTTGGTCGAATCGTAATGATCGGCTTCAGAGCGAGTCTGAAAAGTTTCCTCGATCTTTTGTATAGGCGAGGCTTGTTCGAAAGTTTCTCGAACGAATACGTCGGGCGAGAAGGCGATTCGGACGTGAGGGCCGTGCCTTTCGCTGTCGCTGGGTTCAGCGGGCTCGCCGTGTGGCCGGTAGGGCGCACTGCGTGGACTACTCGGCCCAGCTTCGCCGTCGCCCTCCTCCCCCTGCAAGGGAAAGTAGGAAGGCCGGCGTTCCATCGAATTGATCGAGTTTTAGCTCGTTTCGATGCCTCTATGTGTGAATAATAGAGGGTTTTGGAGGTGGACTCGCTTGCCAGAACGTCTTTCCAATGTTCAGATGGCAGGGTCCTACCTCGTAGCTTTGAAAAAAGCTTCCTTAGACGGTAAATTAGAGCGGAGGAGCTGAGTAATTTACTGGCGTGCCCACAACGGTCGACTACGAGCTTAAGGCTATGTAATCCGGGTGACACGGCTCGGAACGTCCCTCGGGCGTGCGAGCTAAAGAGGATATCGATAGCTGCACCGGGTGGCGTCCTAACAGATGAACTACGTTGGGCAATGAGCAGGATGAATAATCACTGGACTCGTAGATGCCAATGCGAGATCTGCGTGGAGAGGAGGACTGGCTTGTAGAAAGCAGTAAAAACTCGTTCTTGAGATGACTTCGTGTAGCAGAAGGTTCGTCAGCTTGGTGCGTGTAGAAATCTTCGTACTTCAGAGTGTGTCGTCGTCGAGAGCGGAGAGTGGAATGAATTTCGGAGGGCTCCTAGCGGGTATTTATAGGGAGGTGGCCGCCTCCTGCCGCCTCCTGGTTGGTCCGCTTAATTTCATTAATTCTACTGTGCAATCTCATTGGTTCGCACAGTGTTTTCCCAGTATCTGTGCATATGATAGCTGAGTTGGTCTTCCGAGTTGGTTTCCCTGCGTCCGTTGCTTTGACGGGGTCCCCGGGGGTGGCTGAACGGCCTTGAGTTTTCCTGTTTGAGGTTTCTCATTCAAGGCGACTTGTTTCGAACTTTTTGTCGCATCTATCTCGCCCAGTAAATGTTTGGGGAGGTCGCCTTGCGTGTTAATCTTTAATATTTCACTTTTGGGAGAGAATTTAGTATTTTCTCTCTGGTGAAATATTTTGTTTGACGGAGTTGTAACTCGACGTCTTATAAATATTTTTGTGGTGTGCCTACCTCTTTTTGGTAGCCCTGAAAAGGGCTGTTGAAAAGAGGTGGTGGATTTCACCACAGGGGCCTCCCCAAGACGTCGCGTTATCAACGACGACGCCGATGGGGGAGAACTGGGAGGTCTACTCGGAACTCTCCGTAGGAGAACCTCGCCAGTTGGGGCGGAGGCGGAGGTGCAGGCCTCGCGTCCCGTCCCTGTGGTGCGCCCCGGCCCCGTCGGTTTCGACGAGCGCCGCGGGGCGGCCGTGGCCGGCCCGAGCTCTGCCGACGGGAACCAAACCCGCGAGGGTTTGGCCCGCGGCCGCGGCTGGGCTGTTGCGGAGGAGCCCGGGAGGTGCTGGGCTCTGACCACCCCGCAGTGCTCATCTCCTCCCAGCGAGGAACCGGCACGTCGCCCGAGGAGATCCACTGCCTGGGTACTGCTGGTAGCTGATGAGCGGGTGGAGGCGTAGGCAGCGGTTGGGCGGGTGGAGCTGGTGGCTGGAAGGGCCGGGGCCTTGTCCAAACCACCTCTGTGGGAGCGTTCGCCGGCTTCTCCTCTTTCTTCGGCGAAGGCGGGAGCGGTGCGAGCGGTGCAGGGAGGGTTTCTTCTGCTAGGAGGAACTCCTCTACCTCTTCTGTCAGCATAGGAGAGTTGGAGGCTGCCATGGTTGAGATTGGTATGGTCTCTGGCTGTGGGGTGCTCCATATTTATACCTCCCACTGTTCCTACCCGAAAAAAATGGGCGTGGCCTGTTTTGAGCGCAGTCACCCACTTTTTGTCAAATTTGGTAGAAGGAATGCGCCCTCTGGCGGATTTCCGGGGAGTTTTCTCCTTATTTTCTGTCTGATTTTGTGACACAGATTGTCCTTGCGATACAGCTTCTTCCGAGTGTAGAGTATAAGCTGGTTTGATTTGCTGTTTGGGAACTTTCTTAGTATGTTCGCCAATTTGCACAGTAACCGAAAACTTATCTCTTTTAACCACTTTGAATGGTCCCGTGTAAGGACATTGCAGAGAGGTGAGCTGTGTGGGCACTCTGATATAGACATGAGTACATGTATCCAAATTTTTGGGCATGTTTACGGCATATTTCGTATTATTATGTTTAATATGCGTAGGTCGGAAGAAAAGAGGTTCCGAAAGGTTCGTAGAAGTTACGAAAATGTCTCCTGGGAGTGGTACATCAATCCCGTAAACTTTTTGGAAAGGCGTAGTTTCGGTCGCCGGGTCTACTGCCGTACGCATGGCGAGTAGGACTTTGGGAAGTGCATCGAGCCAATTTTCGTTTTGAGCTTTGAGAGCTTCTTTCAAAGACCTGTTTCTGCGTTCTACCATACCGTTTGTTGATGGTTTGTATGGTAACGTGTGAGTATGTTTTACTCCGAGACGTTCGTTGGAATTGAACAGATCTGATTCAAATTGGGTGCCTTGATCACTTGTGATGTATTTAGGTACGCCCTTTGAAGCTACCCAAATATTGATAAAGGCATTTGTGATTGTGGTTGTTTCGATGTTGTTAAGAGGAACTGCCTCTAGCCAACCCGTTGCTCTGTCAACCATCATCAAAATGTAACGTTTCCCTCCTTTTGCTAAAGGTAAGGGTCCAGTAATATCCACGTGTACGTGTGAAAATTTGTTTGCCGTTTCAAATTCGGAGTAAGGGAGCTTCACGGAGCGCGTGATTTTTGCTCGTTGGCAAGTTTCGCACGCTCGGACCCAGTTTGAGACATCTGCACGTAGTCCGTGCCAAAAATATCGTTGTTTAATTTTATACACTGTAGAGTGTATACCCGGGTGTCCCAAATTGTGAATTTGGCTTATTATTTCTTCCCTTATTTCGTTTGGAATATAAGGTCTAGGGTGTCCTAGGTCTAGGTTACACCAAATTTCTCCTTGAGAGAATTCGACTCGTGTGAGTTTCAATTTGTCCTCCGCGGTAGGGGAGGAGCGAATTTGTGAATTTGAAATGTGCAGTAGAAGATTGCATTCTATTGCAGCCGTAATTTTCGAAATTTCAGCTATAGGTGGACCCTCGTTCGTCTGTGTTGAAATCGATTTCGTTTGAATTTCAACCGGATCGAAGGGTCTGGAGAGTGCGTCGGCGACGACGTTGCTCTCTCCTGAAATATGACGAATGTCACTCGTCATTTGAGAGATGTATGTTAGCCATCTTAATCTCATTTTAGAAAAATGAGCATTCTTTTTAAGCATCGTGCCTAGCAGAGGCTTGTGATCCGAACAAATATGGAAGGATCTACCGTCCAAGTCGTTGTGCCAGTGAATGCACGCTTGGTAAACGGCGAACATTTCCTTGTCGAATGATGCTTTGTTCTTCCATTGTTCTGGAATCTCTTTGCTGAAAAATCCCAATGGTTGGTACGATTTCGAGCCATGTTTGTCTGTAATTTCTTGTTCTAGCGCTGCTCCGATGTGTGTGTCGGATGCGTCACAGACTAATCTCCACTCCGCTGTAGGGTGTGGGTGAGCAATGTTATGCAATGTTGCTTTGATCATTGCTTGCTTTAGGCTGTTAAAAGCTTTTTCTCTCTCTGATGTCCATTCGATAGGTGTTCTGTCATTTTTTTTGTTTGACTGAATGGAGTCATACAGAGGTTGTGCCGTGTGAGCGAATTTGCTCGAGCATGCTCGGTAGAAACCACACATACCTAGGAATCTGCGTAGACTTCGTACGTCCACTGGCCTAGGAAATTGTTCTATGGCTTCTATTTTGTCTCGTTTAGGAATTATTCCTTCCTTCGAGATAGTGAAACCTAGGAAATCGACGGTAGGTTTCGAAAAAATGCATTTATCAAAACCTACTCGAAGTCCGTGTTCCCCTAGTTTGTCAAAAATTTGTTGTAGGTGGTTCATGTGTTCGTTATAATTCTTCGAAGCCACCAGGATGTCATCTAGATAGACAAATGCGAAATCAAATTTTCGCATGATGCTGTCCATGTATCTTTGCCATGTTTGAGCCGCTCCGGCCAAACCCATGCTCATTTTCTTAAACTCATAAAGACCGAAAGGTGTAATAATCGCAGTTTTATGAGCGTCATCTGGGTGCATCGGAATATGATAATACGCTGATTTTAAATCTATTGTTGAATAGATTTGCGTATCATGTAAATTCGCTTGGAACGAGCGAATGTGAGGAGGAGGGTAGGCGTCTTTCTTCGTTTTCGCGTTGAGGAAACGGTAATCGCCGGTGATTCTCCATGACCCGTCTTTTTTTGGTACACAGTGTAACGGAGATGCCCATTCGGAATCCGATGGTGCAATTATGCCTTCTGAAAGCATTTCGTCAAAAGTCTTTTTGACTTGAGCCCGTTTTTCTCCTGCCATGGGTCTTGCTCGGAAGTGTACTGGAGTTCCTTCCGTGGTTATAAGGTGGTAAACCCCGTTGTTCTTCCATTTACCATGAATTTTGCTCATTTTATCATTGTATTTGTTAATGATAGAGCGAATGTTTTCGTCCTCCGTGATTTGCACGTCCTCTGGTTGAGGTGTATTGTCACGGTGAGGGATAGTAGTTGCAATTTGTTTGTCAGTGAACTTTTTGTTCATGACTGCAGCTATATTTTGATCGGCATAGCACTTCATTTTATCTTTATAAATGTACTTGTGTTTGACCCGTATTCCGATATCCCAAGATTCGAGAAATGGGATACCTAGGATCGCTAGATCGACTCTCGTGATCATAAACTCGGTGGTCATGTCCCCGAGGCCGATGTTAATTGTTGTGTCAGCTCGCCCTAGTGTATCTATAGGGGCTCCGTTAGCTGCTGTGAGCTTAACGTTGGACTTGAGAATTTTCAAGCCCAATTTTTTTGTGACATTGTGGGGCAGGATGTTCACTTCTGCTCCCGTGTCAATGAGAAATTCAGTGCCATTCAGTTTGCACTTGAAAAAAAGCCTGTTATACTCAGTAGACTGCCGGCGTATAGGCTCAGATACACTGGCACTTATTCGTTTTCCGAATTCTCTGTGTCGGAAGTCGGAACGGTACTTTCTTGTGCCGATTGCTGAGTATTTTCGGTAGAAACCCGTGGTTTAGGCTGGCTTATAGTCGCAGCCTTTCTGTTAGTTTTGGAAGCAGTGTTCGTCTTCCAAGTGCAGTGTTCTGGGTCTGCACATTTGCGAGTTTCGTTACCGAAACGTGCGTGGTTTCGACAGACATAGGCCGTCGGTTTGTGAGGCTTACTCTCCACTGGTTGAGGTTTGAACTCAGCTTGTTTCGGGAGGGCCTTTTTGAGACCAGTATTTATGGGTTTCGGAGTAGATTCAACTCCTCGTATGTTCAGAGAAGTATTCTCTGCTCTGTACGCGTGTAGCGTATCAGCTAGGTCGAGCCGGGAGGTCGTGGTAGGCTGAGCTGCGACCATACCTCGTGCTTCGATGGGAAGAGTCTCAATCCACTTTTGAGTGATTAGAGCTTCCGAAAAGTACCCAACAGCTTTCGAGTACATCTCGTGGTACTTGGTGCTGGGTTTTTTGGCGAGAGATGCGGGGTCCTCGAGTGCGAGGAGCCTGTCCTGTAAGGACAACCCATATTCTCGTTGGAGGCGTTGTTTGGCCTCTTCGTAGGGAGCGTGGGGTGCCGTGAGGTAAGCTGAGTCGATAGCTTCCCTCATTTCTTCTGGTACCCACTTGTATATAGCTGAGAAGCATTCGTTTTGCGTTCTCATGTGTTTTCTCACGCAGTATTGATCGAATTCGGCGAGTGCACGATCAATATTCTTCTTTTGGAAGACTGGTTTTTGATAATCTCCCATCTCCTCTAAAAGTGCTTGAAAACCACCTTGTGTAGAGGGATGTTGCGTGAGATGTGGGGCGTAGAGGCCCGGCGGGGGCCGCACGCCCGCAGTGGTTCCCTGAAATCCACTAGCTTCATAAGAGGGAACGAAATGCTCCGTGTTGAGCCTGTTCAAAGGCGGGGTCACCATTTGTAGTGGATTTATATAGGTTTGACTTGGCGTAGGTAGACCAAGTCGGACATTTATATCCCGGTTATGCGGGTTGGTCTCCAGGCTACCCCCGCGAGGAATGCGGGCGGAGCCGCCAAGGTCAACTGGTTTCGCGGACTGAAAGGGGGGATAGTCCGTGTCGCAGCCGCGTGGAGCGCTAGGCTCGTGTACCAAGTGCTGGGTTCGATCAGTTTTGTACTGAGCCGTTTTGTAATATTCCGGCCTTAGATTTGTATCTGAAAGGGGAATATGTTGGGCTTGGTTGAGGTACTGAAAAGTATCCTTCGTTTTTTGTGCATTTGGAGTGTATTTGACACTCGGATCGGCCGAGTAAGCTTGCGTCGAATATCGTGGGTATTCGGACAGCTTGGTCGAATCGTAATGATCGGCTTCAGAGCGAGTCTGAAAAGTTTCCTCGATCTTTTGTATAGGCGAGGCTTGTTCGAAAGTTTCTCGAACGAATACGTCGGGCGAGAAGGCGATTCGGACGTGAGGGCCGTGCCTTTCGCTGTCGCTGGGTTCAGCGGGCTCGCCGTGTGGCCGGTAGGGCGCACTGCGTGGACTACTCGGCCCAGCTTCGCCGTCGCCCTCCTCCCCCTGCAAGGGAAAGTAGGAAGGCCGGCGTTCCATCGAATTGATCGAGTTTTAGCTCGTTTCGATGCCTCTATGTGTGAATAATAGAGGGTTTTGGAGGTGGACTCGCTTGCCAGAACGTCTTTCCAATGTTCAGATGGCAGGGTCCTACCTCGTAGCTTTGAAAAAAGCTTCCTTAGACGGTAAATTAGAGCGGAGGAGCTGAGTAATTTACTGGCGTGCCCACAACGGTCGACTACGAGCTTAAGGCTATGTAATCCGGGTGACACGGCTCGGAACGTCCCTCGGGCGTGCGAGCTAAAGAGGATATCGATAGCTGCACCGGGTGGCGTCCTAACAGATGAACTACGTTGGGCAATGAGCAGGATGAATAATCACTGGACTCGTAGATGCCAATGCGAGATCTGCGTGGAGAGGAGGACTGGCTTGTAGAAAGCAGTAAAAACTCGTTCTTGAGATGACTTCGTGTAGCAGAAGGTTCGTCAGCTTGGTGCGTGTAGAAATCTTCGTACTTCAGAGTGTGTCGTCGTCGAGAGCGGAGAGTGGAATGAATTTCGGAGGGCTCCTAGCGGGGTATTTATAGGGAGGTGGCCGCCTCCTGCCGCCTCCTGGTTGGTCCGCTTAATTTCATTAATTCTACTGTGCAATCTCATTGGTTCGCACAGTGTTTTCCCAGTATCTGTGCATATGATAGCTGAGTTGGTCTTCCGAGTTGGTTTCCCTGCGTCCGTTGCTTTGACGGGGTCCCCGGGGGTGGCTGAACGGCCTTGAGTTTTCCTGTTTGAGGTTTCTCATTCAAGGCGACTTGTTTCGAACTTTTTGTCGCATCTATCTCGCCCAGTAAATGTTTGGGGAGGTCGCCTTGCGTGTTAATCTTTAATATTTCACTTTTGGGAGAGAATTTAGTATTTTCTCTCTGGTGAAATATTTTGTTTGACGGAGTTGTAACTCGACGTCTTATAAATATTTTTGTGGTGTGCCTACCTCTTTTTGGTAGCCCTGAAAAGGGCTGTTGAAAAGAGGTGGTGGATTTCACCACATTCATCAAATGAATTTAGTAAAAAATAACAAAACTTAGTTTATTTTTTAATCAACTAGCACAACCGAAATTGCTCCAGTAAAACTTCAATCTAAACTTGAAAAGTTACTAGAAAAATAAATTCATCTTCACTTGATTTCTCAAGCTAGGGTGTTACTGCCTGTCCAGGCTTTGATTGTAAATCAAATTGGAATTATACTCAGAAATTGGAAGTATACAGAGATATCATCGTCGTGTACCTACGGTATATAAAAAAAAACTGTAAGCACTGTTTAATTGTATAGTGAAATGTACTTAATTCGGAAGATGGAAGGCAGTATGATGAAAAATATCGAATATTTATATTGAACGATTTTCAGACAATATTTTGCACAAGAAAGAAACAAAAAAAAAAGCATTCGTTGATCAGGACAATTTCGTAACAAAGACACAAACCATTATCAAAACGTTAATTGTCCTAAATAATTGGCGAGTGGAATGTTTACATGGTAGGTGAATTTCAAAAAGCACCCATAAATAGTACATTTTATTGATAAGTTGAAATTTATTGATGTGAGCTAGATGTTGACTTACGGACATCTCAGCGGTGGGGTGGTCCACAAATATCAGTTCTGACTCCTCGTTGTCAAGGAGAACTGAGACGCTTTTCTCACCGAATTCGTCGTCTGAAACACATTGATATATTATCATGAAAGGTGGTTCATTAATGGTAAAACATTTTGGTTTATTATTTTCAATAATGAACCTCTGTATCGACCAAGAAAAAAAGTCTGGAATGACACACAAACACACACACACGTACGTACGCACATATATAGGGTGTCCCCCCTTCATTTCCTCTGAATTCAGCGTAAAAAATTGCGACGAACCCCATTCTTCATAATTTGCTCACTTGAAAAATTTAACGATGGGTCATTTCTTCATGAAATTTCACGTAGAATTCGAATCTGCAATAAAAAATAGGGGTTCCCGTTTAAAAGAACGAAGTAGTGACGCAAGTGACGCGCGCGAAAGTATTTTTCCTGAGATCTACTTAAACGATTATGAAGAATGGCGTTGGTCCTAATTACGCTGAATTCAGGGGAAATAAAGGGGGGGGGGGGGTGTTACCTTTCGGTAGGACACTCTGTATCATATATATATTTATATATATATATATATATATATATATATATATATATATATATAAAGTGTTGTTGTCCGGTGAATAATACAGGCGAAGGTTTTCTTGAAAAATGACCACTTGTTCAAATTTTGCTTCCCAGTAGACCTAAAGGTAGGTAGCGTAAGCAAATTGTTTTCACTTTCGGGATAAAAAACATTTTTGGTCTCCAAAATCAAAATTTCCTCTCCCATTTTACATTTTAGACCATTCTGAACAACTTTGGTTCCGTGTCTCTGTCTGTCTGTCCTGTCGTGAGTCCGCAAATCCTTCTAACAAGCTTATTTTCCACAGTTTTCATACGATTTGGATGACATTTTCAGGAAATGTGCGGGCTAGGGGGTACACGGTCCCTTATCAATTTCATCGGTTTTTACTCAATACCTCACTCTCCGCGTGCGCAAACGTAAATTCTACCAAGCATCATTTTCTCACGCCCTAGTCGTTCGATCTCGCTCAAATTTGGATGATAGTTTGGGGATGACAATTTGATCATCTTATATAAATTTCAACATGATTATATCATTAATAACTACTGCGCATGCGCCAATATGAAATCCTTGTAACAAGCTTATTTTCCACAGTTTTTATCCGACCTGGATGAAATCTTTAGGGTATTTGCGGGCTACGGGGTAGATGGCCCCATATCAGTTTCATTGTTGCGAAATCAATAATCCACTCTGCGCATTTGCAAACTTTAATTCTAATATGCTCCTTTTTTTCACGCCAAAGTCGTCCGATCTCGCTTAAATTTGGATGATAGCCGGGGGATGACGATTTGATCATCCCATATCAATTTCAACATGACTGTATCATTAGTAGCTACTGCGCATGTGCCTATGTGAAATCCTAGTAACGACCATAATTTCCACCCTTTTTCATCCGATTTCGATGAAATCGTCAGAGAATGCGCGGGTTAGGTTGTAGATGGCCAAATCAATACTTCGTTATGCGCAAGCGCATACGTAAATTCCATCATGTTCCATCTATTCACTCTCTAGTCGTTCGAGTTCGCTTAAATTTTGATGATACTTGGAAGAAGATGATAAGTTAACGAGGAAGCTATGAGCCACACCCAACTTGGCAGACGTTATTTAATTTGATTGTCACATTTGAGGGATCAGGTCTTCTTTTTCATTCACAAGTATAGTTTGGACATTTCAAGAAAACCCTCGTATGTATGTATATATATATATATATATGTATATATATATATATATATATATATATATATATATATATATATATATATATATATATATATATATATATATATGTATATATATACTCGGCCCTTCGGGCCTCGCAAGGGGCTCCGCCCCTTGACCCCGCCAGGGGGGCTTCGCCCCCCTGGACCCCCCTAATCTATACTCGGCGCTTCGCGCCTCGCCGGATCTTTTCTCTTTTCTACTGTGTAGAAAACGAGGATAATTTGCTATGCAATTCGTCTCACGAGAAAAAAAAAAAAAATTTTCAGGCCTGGCCGGGATTCGAACCCACAACCTTCGTCTCACGAGAAAAAAAAAATTTTTTTTTCAGGCCTGGCCGGGATTCGAACCCACAACCTTCGTCTCACGAGGAAAAAAAAAAAAAAAAAAATTTTCAGGCCTGGCCGGGATTCGAACCCACGACCTCTCGCTTCCCATCTCGGGACAAAAAACGTTACACAAAAAAAGTGGACATTTTAAAAAAATTATTGGGGGTCGGCCTAAGAATTGCATAGCAATTAATATATATATATATATATATATATATATATATATATATATATATATATATATATATATATATATATATATATATATATATATATATATATATATATTAAAAAGGAACACAAGGGAATTCACAAGTATACCTGCTATCGTGACGGTCTACAAAGCCCTGGTTCTTCCAATACTGGAGTATGCATCTTCTGTCTGGTGCCCGTCATACGCAATGCACAAGTACCGGCTTGAGCGAGTCCAGAACAAATTCTTAAGATTTGTTGCATTCAAGTTGGGTATCCCCTCAGCCGATGTCAATTACGACTTTATTCGTGAGCGGTGCTGCCTGGAGTCCCTATGGAGGCGTCGTGGCTCGGACGATCTCACGTTGCTTTTCAAGCTATTGAATAACCAAATCGACTGCCCTACGCTTCTGTCTAGGATAAACCTTGTTGCACAGCAAACCTCTACCCGCTCGCAAGTGCTGTTTTACGTCCCTTTTTCTCCTACCAACTACCAGAGAAGCCAACCCCTACGCAGAATTTCTCGCAGTGCGAACCTCTTCCTGACTGTGAACCCCGATTTCGATTTTTTTTACTCCTCCCTAGACTCGTTAAAATCACAACTTTCGTCGTCCCCTATCATTTATACTTAGAGACATTGTTCTTGAGATATTGCTTCTTTTTACTCTATAACTCTCATTGTACCGTACCTTTATCATTTTTATATCCACTTCATATTCATTTCATAGGTATTCATTTTTCCCCTGGTTAGAATGACATAGGTACTGATTTTATAGAATGTAATTGGGCTCGTCCCGTGAAATAAAGAAATAAAGAAAAAGTGTGGACACTTCAGGAATCGTTTCAGAATGCCTCAAAACGGATTTCAATGAAGACAGTCTTCACAAAATTATATTTTAAAATTTTCCAAGCAATTGCAATACCTTCATTTTTTACGAAAATTTGCTAAAAGTGATCCCCTAGTTCTTTTGAAGTGTGTCTAGGTATTTGGTTAACACGTTGAGTGCCCTTGCCCAATCGTGGGATTACTGAAGTTGCCCACTGGTTTTTAACCTCAACAGGACATTGTGACTCATTTTGTGCGTCATGGGCGTCCCTAGTCAGGTTTTCAGTTTTTCCGATTCTACAACGCCCATGTCTCACAGTGTGAGTCACTTTAGAAATAGGTAGAAGAAATACTAAATTCCATAGTTACTTGAACATTAATTCATATTTATGTAAATAGTTTCAAAATTACAGGAAACAAGATAATAAAAATATTAAAACATCGTTTCATTAATGGACAAGTTGTCTATGTGTACCCGATTCTGTAGCGACTAAGGGCGGAATAACACGTTATTATTCGAACCAAATGAACTTCGAACTATCGCTATTTCTCTGTACCGGAAATGGCCCCAACCACGTTGCATTTTTGAAAAAACCTTCCTGCCATGCCCTTTGTTGTAAACTCTCATTGAAATACGTAAAATATTTGACTCACACTATGCGTCATGAGCACTGTTGGCCAGACCGCTCATGACGCACACGTGTGAGTCATGGGCACCCAACTTGTTAAGGTTGTTGAACTTTAAAGGTTCATCTGGACATGAAATACGTACAGATTTGGTAGGAATGGGAACAATTGACCAGTTGAAATAGGCGTCTTCTTAATGTCAAGGTTCAATTCCATTGAGCTCGAATATTCATGGCGGATGTTGTCAATTTCCAACGTTTGAGTCAGGGTGTTCCGTACCGATAAACCGGGCAGGGGATGCGAGGTAAAAACGGAACGGGGTGAAATAGGGGGAAGGAGGGGGGTGCACAGAATAGAAGGGTTGTGTGTGCGAGGGTTGAAATCCGGTGTGAAAGGAAGGCTGTGGAAGTAACAGAACTCGTCTGTGTGTGCAGTACCGGAAGGACAATGGGGTCTTTTGACGAGTTTCAACGTGGGTGGTCGTTCAAATGAAAGAGATTGTATGTGTTTGTGTGAAAGAGAAAGACAAAGAAATAAAACATGTCTGCAAAGTTGGGTGTGGCACATAGCTTCCTTGTTTACCTATCATGAATGTGTAGATCATTGAAAAGTTTTAAATAATCTTGAAAAATTCCATAGCGGAAAAGACTAAATCAAGAAGTAGGTAGCGTGAAAGATCATAATTGTTCAATTAAGAAACGAAAAAAACAAATGGAAACGCTTGCATACGAGTCTGCAACACATTAGGACATTTTATATGTCTTTAGTTGCAGACTCGTATGGTCGTATGTAAGCTCTTAGAGCCACTCACCTGATCCGGACCCTGGGCATCGTCAAGTAAATGTCCTAAAGAGTCTACATACGAAATTACAGCTTCCTAGAGTATAAAGCATAGAAATTACCAATTAGAATGATTTAACCACCGCTTCACAAACCAAAACGTTCTCGCAATATTCGGATCACCTGCTATGAATCAAATCATATAAAAACCAGCTCAATGAAATCATTATAAATATTAACAAGCGGTTGCAATCATGTTCACAATATCAATTATTGAGAATGATCACCTGAGTGTACACAATTATTCGAATAACCTTGCTCATAACTCAGCTTGTTGGCCACGCACTTCGCAGTAGTTAACATAATATGGTTGGATAAATCGAGAGCTTTCGAACGAATGGTCAACGAATTTTGTGGGATGAAAAACGACGAAGTACCATTTCCCTAGCAACGACTCGGTTGTAAGCGGAAATCATCATAATATTTTCGTGAGCAATTTTCCGTGGTGTTTTTTTAGTTTATGTGCCATAGCAAAGACATAAAATGTCAAAATTATACTCAATGTAATTGACGTTTATGCAAGCGCAGAAGGAACTGATGAGTTGAAAACAATGAAATAGCTTCGAGACCATCTACAGCCCAAACCAATTTTCATGAACAATTGCCCAACATGATGACAATTTCATCAAAATCGGACGAAAACTGTGAAAATTAAGGTCTTTACAAGTATCTCACATCGGCGCATGCGTAGTAGCTATTAATGATACAATCGATATTGATGTGAGGTAATCAACTCATCTTCTGCCAACCATCATCGAAATTTAAGCGAAATCGAACGACCAGAGTATGAAAAAGTGGAGCATAATGAAATTTACGTTTGTGGATGCGCAGAGTGGAGTATTGATTTGGCAACAATGAAACTGACAGGAGACCGTCTACACCCTAGCCCGCACATTCCCTGAAAATTTCATCCAAATCAGATCAAAACTGTGGAAAATAAGCTTGTCCTTGTTACAAGGATTTGCGAACACACGACAGACAGACAGATAGACACGGAACCAAAGTTGTTCACAATGGTTCAAACGTAAAATGTGAGAGGAAATTTTAATTTTGGGGATCAACGATTTTTTTTCTCCCGAAAGTGAAAAAAATGCTTCCACTACCTTCAAGTAGACTTGGAAACAATAAAATAACTTGTTTTAAGGAATTTTGAACTACATTATACTCGTAGTTTAGATATAGTTCGGAAATCCTTAAAACAGGTAATATCTATTGTAAAGATGAACATGTCAAAAATTCCATGAATAACATTTTCTCCTTACATTTGCCCCTGACACTATATAACCCCTTTATTTGAAGTTTTGATGATAGAAACACAACATTATGACCAAAATGATACGAGACTTTCGCGAAACATCGAGTTGAGGCACGAGACTTTAGACCCTGACTTGCTCTTTAGTTCGACTACCCACTGCGTGGCATTCCCAGCGCTCCAGTCGCCATGAGATTTTACACAGATCAGTTTTCTGCTTAGATTAGTGGTCTGGATGCTGCTCGCATCTCAAAAATACATAACACCATGTACTCAATCCCTCAGTAAGAATTCAGATTAGTTGGTCAGGGTTTAGAATCTCATGTCTCTAATTGATTGTTCGCGTCCAAAACAATTAGGACAACAAAATTTAGAGCTTGAAAAAGTGTCCCGGCAATTTGAGTCCTTCAAATTTGGTATTCATCATTGGGACGTCATCAACAAATTTGTTTTCACATTCAATAACATTTCGGAATGGGTGCAAATTTTCGTAGAAAGTTCAAGACTCCTCCTTAAGACAGAAATTTAGTGGAGTGAAGGTCATTGAATTTGGCCACTTTGATGGGGATTTTGCATCCGAATCTATCAAAAGGTAGCGGAAGCATTCTTTTCACTTGCGGGAGACAAAAATATTTGGTCTCCCAAATCAAAATTTCCACTCGCATTTTACGTTTTAACTTCCTATTAACTTGAAAATGGTTACATGGTACATGCACTAACCCCCACCTACTGTCTGAATACGGTTGAAGGCTCACCTATGGAGTTGTCGTAGGAGTGGAGGTATTCGGACGTCATGAACTGGGATATTTGAAGTTTTGATGATAGAAACACAACATTATGACCAAAATGATACGAAACTTTCGCGAAACATCGAGTTGAGGCACGAGACTTTAGACCCTGACAGAGTTCGACTACCCACTGCGTGGCATTCCCAGCGCTCCAGTCGCCATGAGATTTTACACAGATCAGTTTTCTGCATAGATTTGTGGTCTGGATACTCGCAAGCTCGCATCTCAAAAATACATAACATCAAGAGTAGTCAATCCCTAAGGCTGAATTCACACTGCCCTTGATGCGATGCGATGCGAAGCGAAGCGAATGGAGGCGCGAACTTCCAAGCGATGATGTGTTCACACTGCAAGCGATTACAGGCGAGCGAGTAGACCAGTCGAGTATTTGGTGTCCCGGAAAGATGTTCCCATTTAACTCTGTTAATTCCTTTTTATTAGAGTCTAGTACGTTGAAAATTAAAAGAAAGTGGGTTCATGAAGTGAATCAGCCAAGATGTGCGTTAGGTGAATATCACCATTTGTACCCTCAACTGCGAGAGGATGAAGAGCGGTTTTGGAGGTATTTCAGGATGAGCTCAAACACTTTTGACTATATTTTATCCCAGATTTCAAATGCTAAATTTGTAATCTAAAATAAGTAATTCAAAAACAAGATAATTTACAATGCACAACAAACTGGAGAGCGCGAAATCTATTACTCGCACGAATCGCTCGCTTCAAATCGCAACGTTCCTTGCGATTGCGAGAGGCCACTCGCACGAAATCGCTCGCAACCGCCCTCTACCGCTCGCAGTGTGAACACCCGTCGCCTCCTCCCATTTAAAAACCTTACTCGCGCGGCGTTTTGTCTTTTTCGCGCGTAATCGCATCGCTTCGCTTCGCTCAAATCGCGGGCAGTGTGAAAGCCGCCTTAGTAAGAATTCAGATTAGTAGGTCAGGGTCTAGAATCTCATGTCTCTAATTGATTGTTCGCGTCCAAAACAATTAGGACAACAAAATTTAGAGCTTGAAAAAGTGTCCCGGCAATTTGAGTCCTTCAAATTTGGTATTCATCATTGGGACGTCATCAACAAATTTGTTTTCACATTCAATAACATTTTGGAATGGGTGCAAATTTTCGTAGAAAGTTCAAGACTCCTCCTTAAGACAGAAATTTAGTGGAGTGAAGGTCATTGAATTTGGCCACTTTGATGGGGATTTTGCATCCGAATCTACCAAAAGGTAGCGGAAACATTCTTTTCACTTGCAGGAGACAAAAATATTTGGTCTCCCAAATCAAAATTTCCACTCGCATTTTACGTTTTAACTTCCTATTAACTTGAAAATGGTTACATGGAACATTCACTACCCCCACCTACTGTCTGAATACGGTTGAAGGCTCACCTATGGAGTTGTCGTAGGAGTGGAGGTATTCGGACGTCATGAACTGGGATATGAGGGAGGTCTTGCCGACGTCGGCTCCCCCAAGCATCACCACCTTGTAGCAGTGCGGGAGGCTCGCGATGGACCCCACAGATGACTGGCGGCTGCATGAAGTCTTTGGTCCCGAACTGCGAATCAACGGAATATTTATCCTCATTAAGGCCTTGGAAGAAGAAAAAGGAAGAGACAAAATGACTGCCAAGTTGGGTGGGTAGTAATAGTTTCCTCACATATTGTAACATGGTTGTATAGAATTAGTTGACTTTATGAGAAATTAACGTTTGCACATTCACAGACTTGTAACGGACTTAGGTCGCCCCAGAGATGGAATGTGGCCTAATTCTGCACTACATAGAGAGAGGGGGGTGTGACAGTACCATAAGAGATACAACTCGTACTAATAGCATATGTGCTATGTTCGGAGAAGATGATTTTCCGGTTCTTGGATCCTCATCTATCGCCAAACACAGCATTCCAAGAACTCGAGCATGACGCGTTCATCCCAGTGCGAGAGCGACGGATAGACGCGCATTCTCTTGGATCTGACGGGAACTGTCACACTCCTCCCCTTAAAGACATACTTGATTGAAGAGCAAATATGTAAACCAGGTGGTACTGGTTGAGAACTGATGCTCACTAATAAATAGCTGCATTGGCGATTGAGAATAATAAAAGAGAAATTAAAACAGGATGGATTGTCAATGAATCCTCATATATGAAGTATTCATTAGGTAATTAATCTCCAATCAAAGATTGGAACAATCGGGAATAATATAACTTTTATGTTTTATATTATTTTTGATTTATTAAGAATCAATAGAAGGGTACACCTATTGAACTTACCTGAGCGTCAGCATCAGCCGTTCTTTTACTGAAATCGGGTGTAGAAAATTCGTTGACACGTAGTGTGAGAATTTATCTTTAATTCTTTCACCGATATAATCAAACGTTTCAACTTTCTTTCTCGATTACGAGAAAAATAACTCATTTTGCTGGGGTTTGGGGTATATGATGGAATTCTTCTAGCTTCCCTTGGAGCCTATGCATTGCGGTAACTGGCTACTGTATTCTTTGACAAATAATACAGCAACGGCGTCGATGACACTCTGCTGCTTTTGAGCTTGTAGGCCCAAAGTTGGAGATCTTACTGTCAGCATAATTTGATCATTATCCTTGATCTCTTACATTACAAGATTTTTCTGGAGTTTACACCAGTTCTACCTTTTACTCACCTGTTCTCTTGAGAAACGACGCTCTCCTTGCTTTTGGGCTTGCAGGCCCGAATTTGGAGATCTTACTGTCAGCATAGTTTGATCATTATCCTTGATTTCTTACATTACAAGATTTTTCAGGAGTCTACACCAGTTCTACCTTTTACTCACCTGTTCTCTTGAGAAACGACGCTCTCCCTGCTTTTGGGCTTGCAGGCCCAAATTTGGAGATCTGACTGTCAGCATAATTTGATCATTATCCTTGATCTCTTACGTTACCTACAAGATTTTTCTGGAGTCTACACCAGTTCTACCTTTTACCCACCTGGTCTCTTGAGAAACAATGCCTTCCTTGCTTTTGGGCTTGCAGGCCCACACTTGGAGATCTTACTGTCAGCATACTTTGATCATTATCCTTGATGTCTTACATTACCTACAAGATTTTTCTGGAGTTCACACCAGTTCTACCTTTTACCCACCTGGTCTCTTGAGAAACGATGCTCTCCTTGCTTTTGGGCTTGCAGGCCCACATTTGGAGGTCTTACTGTCAGCATAATTTGATCATTATCCTTGATTTCTTACATTACCAACAAGATTTTTCTGGAGTTTACACCAGTTCTACCTTTCACCCACCTAGTCTCTTGAGAAGCAACGCTCTCCTTGCTTCTGGCCTTGCAAGCCCAAATTTGAAGATCTGACTGTCAGCATAATTTGATTATTATCCTTGATTTCTTACATTACCTACCAAATTTTTCTGGAGTTTACACCAGTTCAACCTTTTACCCACCTGGTCTCTTGAGAAACGACGCTCTCCCTGCTTTTGGGCTTGCGGGCCCTCAGGCTGTCACCCTTGTTGACAACGGACTTCCCTGCAATGGAGAAGTGGCGGAGGCGGTAGTAGTGCTCTTCGGCACCCGTGTTGGGCATCGACGCGACCCTCGTCCGGGTCGGGGGTAGGCTCAGGAACGTTGGGCGGTTCCTGGGACGGACGGATTGGCTTCGCGCGTGGTGAGGCGAGCCGTACCTGTGCCAGAACAAAAAATACGTTGATATCATGGGAATATAAACAGCAGAGTACACAAGCTGAACTGAGAATAGGCCTGCAGAAAGCCAAGTGCTTATGGAAGATGCCAAAAAACGAAAAGTTCCCCCTCCAAAGGCTGAGACTACTGTGCCAATTATACCCTTCGGAGTGGCAGCATCAAGAAATAGGGATAAAGGCCTGTCCACAACCATCACAAGGTAACATTTGGTTTTAGCAGAAATTGGCATACCTATCTGTCCATCTCACACCTTACCTCTTGTGTCTATGATCAGTAGATATGATGATGTCTTGGTTATAAACAGCAGAGTATTCAAGTCGAGTCCAAAACAGGACTGCTGAAAACAGATACCCAAAACTTGGTTTTTGCTGAAATTTGCATCGCTACGTCTGTCTCATCAATAGTTTCTGACTTCAACTATAAACTGAATGGTGCCACCAGATATACTGTGGTGTTGCTAAACTGTCTTTCTTCCTTCCAAATGGAATGTGGGGACCCGCAATACACAAATTCTTGTCATACCCCGCCTCCGACACTCTGTCTGGTGTATAAAAAATGTAAAATTTTGAACATCGTAAGTAATTGTGATGAGAGAGAATGGCTCATTCTTGTTTTGTAAAAACAAATAAACTATATTCACATGTTTTGATAAGCCATTTTGTAAAATTTTCCTGAGCTTCCCCTTTGCTCAGACAGTTTGTCGGACATAGCACACAGCATTGTGAGCAGATAATACTAACACGCAAAACTCAAATTCTTGTCATATGCAGCCTCCGACACGCTTTCTGATGTACAAAAAATGAAAAATTTTGAAAAACAAAAGCAAAGAAACATGTATTTATTCAAATTTTATTAGCTATACAGCCATATAAAAAGTTTGGGATTTCATTACCATGAGATTGGTGGCGCCCAGGAACGCACCACGGTTTTGGAGGCAGTAGCCAAAGTGTTGAATTACTTTTTGTTGAAATTGGGACCATGTCAACTAGAGTTAGTATCCAAATCTCAGGAACTCACTTTCTATCAAATTCGTGTAGTTGGTCCTCAGTTAGCGTTGTGGCAACTTCCAGCAGCCTCATGTTTTCTTCGCGACGGATTCGCTCCGAGTCTGCATCAGGCTCAGAATCTCTAATGAAGAAGATAAGATATCAAGCAAGGTAAAAGCTACAATTCAAGACTTAAGGTAAAGACATTGCTGTTTTGTATCATACAAAATTGATAATTGTACAGAATTGTAATTATTATTGATATTTTTTTATACGTCTTTGTTACTTCAAAAATCTTTTAACTGAATGAATGATTGTTGGATATGTGAGTAATTTATAGTGTGTTTGGCTGCGTGTATCTGTTTTGTTCGCTTGGTGGTTCGGTGGGGGGCTCTCGGTCTGGCCCGGCGGCGGTCTCGCCTGGTACGTCATTCCTGATGCGATTCGCCTATTGATCGTGTTTAAGGGTGCTCTTTCAGAATTGGATAAGCACCCTCGGGAGGCCGCCATGGTGGATCGGGTCCGGGCTCGGCCGGGACGCCCCGGCCGGGCCGCCGTTTTGGGCGGATGGATGCCTGTGGCCAGCATCTTTGCTTAGTGGTCTCAACTTCATTTTTACTTGAGTTTTTTTAAATGATTATAACCAATATTTTTATTTAATTGTTAAGTGCTGACAATTGTCAAACAATTTATTGTGACGATAAATAAACGAAATAAATACAGTTTAACCCATTCGATGCGGACCTCGTTTCTCTAAACATCCTTCCCTACGGAAAGAACAAGGACCTACCAAATCACCACTATGCTGTAGGTTCAACTGCGAGTTTCAGACTGTAAAAATGTGAAAATCAAAAAGATCTACATCGAAAATACTTCCGTACTTCACACTTTTATCTATAATAGCTTCGAATGCAACAATTGATATCAATATTATGGAAAACACAAAGAAATCTCACTTTCAAACGAGAAAGTGATACATATGGTAATGATTTTCTTGCCACTCTAGATGCCATATTTCGTTGAAAACATCGGTTCTTCACCCAAGTTCAGCAACATCAGGCTTGGTTATCACTTGGATGGGTTCCCGTCTGGGAGCGCCGCGATTACAGCATCTTTTTAATTTTTTTTTTCTAATTATTTAATTTTTCATCTAGCTACATCTTAATCAGGCATCGTGGAATAGTTCGTTTTGAGTGCCTTCCCTGCTTTATCAAATGGTAATTTCCATGATCTGAGAAGGCCTCCTATCAACCTAATTAATTTGTTATTGAACTGACAACAGCTTTTTTATACAATTATTTAAACACAAACCTGCTCGTCTGAATCTTTATGTTGGTATATACAACTTTGTAGTACGAAATGTACATGCAAATTCTTACGACGAATAGGTATCTACTTTAAAATCGGAAAAGTATCAACGACTGCATTTACTCCCAAATAGGTGAACAGGATATCTGGCTGTCGGACGAAGTAGGTACTTTGTTCACATAATCAACGGAATTTGATTTAATAATATTATTATACTTATCACAGTTTTTTACTTTTTTTGACTTGGTAGGTAATTCTGGAAAGGAAATGTTATAAGACGACAGTCAGAGGGAGAACGGATGCCTAACTGTTATTGCACACACACACACACACCGATTTTGGACGGTCGGAAAAAGTCGGCTGATATTTTATCGGTAGCAGGTGATTGCAAACACATCGGATTTTTATCGGCAAAACTATCTGTTGCTCGGTGTTCGTGACGCGAGATTCTTGAAGAACAATGAATCCTAAACGTGTTAATTGCTATGTGGTTATCGTATCGCCGCATAAGGTCCGTAGGATTATGCGCAAGTGGTGGATTCATCCTATCAATCAAAGAAGGGAACACAGTGGAACATTCTACACTCTTTTTGAAGAACTGAGGCGTGACGGTACTAAGTTTTTCATATATAAATATGTGTATAATTCATAAACCTAATAAATCGACCATTTTTTAACACGCACTTGGTAGTCCGAAATCACAAAACTAGTCCTATATCACGAGAGCACTCAAATGGAATAGAAGATGCGTAGCGACTAGCGAGAACTGCTGAAATCGGTCGGTAAACAATAGTTACCTAGTGTGCAAGCGTGTATTTAGTCATGTACGCCACTGTGGGGTCGGCTCTTCCCGGTACCGGCGCACAGTGGATGGAAACAGCAGTTTTTGTGCAAAAACCTCTTAGATGAGCCAAGTGGTTGAACTTGATATGGATTCTCATGTTCTTTGGAGTGCTGAGTCGATAAAAACCATTCACAACTCGCTAACTATAATGGCTAATCGGATATCAACGTTTTAGCGAATTTTCTTAGAAAATGAAGCTATTGCAATGGATCCAAAATTTTTAAAATAAAAATTAAAAAAAATTTTCATCATGGAAATCCATTTAGAAGTATTCTGAAACGATTCCTGGATTTTAACGCTTTTTTATATGTATATATATTTGTATATAAGAATGCCCTGCTTTGTACATCGGAAAAGCCGAAATCAGCCATATCCCTTATTACTGCACCAAGTATCTACACCAAAATTACTAGTAAAAAAAAGGTGTGGCGATGAAGGACAAATGAGAACCTTTTTTCATTTTTCATAGCGCGAAAGCTGAATCAACAGTAAATCAAGCTGAATAATTATTTTGAAGGAACGTAAGTATAACCGAAATGGATTACTTAATTATTTTTTATTCACCTGATGTAAAACCGTTTCTTCCAAATTTGGTATCGTTCGCGCAGATCTTTCTCAAAATCACTTCCACTCAAATAAAATCTCGCAAAGCACTGAATATGGAATTTCAAGAGACATTTTTTTACCACGATGTTACGATTTTCTTTTTCCACAATGTGTGTTTAAATGTTAGGTACGATGCTTCCGCTGACGTTGAATGATGTGATAGTGATAGAAGACTGCTTCCAAAGAACTATTTTTCTAGACGAAGAATGAATCATAACATTCATTCTCGGGACAAGGTTCGCACCTAGTGGTTTATTCACTTTGACTCGTCAAAGCAGGAGTTGATAGGCGGGTGCCGTCACATACCTTCCTCAACGTTTTCGTTCATTGTGATCACCGACGGCGGAGAACGGCGATCAAACTAATACACAAGACACTTGAATGAGTACGTAGTCGGATTATTCCAGTCCCAGGACGACCGGAGATGACCTGCACTTTTGGCACTCTATCAAATTTAAATAATCACATGATTTTTCCAAAACCCCTCATTATCACTGCTTACTCTTGGTGATGCACCAAAAAAATGTGAAAAAATGAACAGGTACACCTAAACATGTATAAAATACATAGTATATTTCGTCTTGGGGAATTTCCCCAGTTTTGGAGGCGTAATAAATCATCAATAACTGCTACACCAAAACCTTAATTTCAAGCATACGACCAATCATCACACTCAATGCCTTCTCAAAATTTTCTCCACGCCCAAATGGGGAAACTAAGGGCTAAGTTTGTGTCTGAAGGTATCTAGGAACAATATAAAAATGGAAAAACATTTTTATTAACGCTTTCATTTTTTTGAGGTTTTTGCACGCTTCCATCCACTGTGCGGTGGTCTGCAGTGGCAGTGGCCGGCTGCTCCCCGATATTTTACCGGTATTATTTTACGGTTGGCGTGTGTGCCAAGTCCTGTTCCATTCACTGGTTCACTATTGGAATTTGGACGGCCAGAATAAAACTGAACGTCCAAAATCGTTGTGTGTGCAATAACACTAACCTGACTGTGGTCACCTTGGGGTCAGGTTATGACGGCTACGCGTAGGACGGGATTCCAACGAAAGCATTTTTCCCGTCAACTTGTAGGTAGGCCTTTTTCCCGCACACACGTATTTCTACGCGTTGACACAAAAATTCGCGCATGCGCAGTTAGTATTTCAGTAATTTTTCTTTACTCGGGTAGAAAATTATGGGAGGAACAATAAATGTCTATTGATTGAAAATGGAGTTGGAAAATGGTGGACTTGTGCTGATTTCACTAACCGATCAGGAGAGTTGCCGCAGACTGACGCTTGTTGAATCACAATGCAAGTGGTTGGCATTTCAGACTTGGTTCTGGAAGTCGGCGAGTCTGGTAGTGGAGGCGAAGACCTGCGACAGCAAAAAACAAAACGAACTAAATCAACCGCGACGAAGTTGTGGAAAACCATTTCAATGGAGGAAATAGAAGTTGATGAGGAACATCTATTAACATGGATGTTGTTTTTATATTTGTGTGCACATTATATAAATATGTGTGTGTGTGTGCGCGCGCGCGTATGTGCGCGTGCGTGCGTGCGAGTGTGCGCCCCCTCCGCCTTTGAGGGGAGTTTCGTAAAAAAAAAAAAAAAAAAAGTGTGTATGTATGTGTGTGTGTGTGTGTGTGTGTGTTCAGACTAATCCAGTTTCGTTCTTCCAAACATCAGATCACCAGTTCGTTCGGTGATGACCAAATTATTCCATTTAACCACCCCCCCCCCTCCCTTATTTTCCTTACCACAAACACCTCCCTATGGTTGAGGCTAGAAAAAATTTCAATAGCCTGTGATTGAGGTTGACGTAATCTAAACATATTCGCCAATCAAATCCCCAGTTTGTTCAGTGATGTCAAAAATACCCCTTTCCAACCCCCCCCCCCCTCCCCCCAAAACACCCCTATGGGTCGGAATTGAAAATTCTCCAGTTTGCTCAGTAATGACAAAGATACCCCCTTCACCTAAAACACCCCATTCTATGGGTTAGATTTGAAAACTTTCAAATAGCCTGTGTTTAAGTTAGAATACTCCAAACATATCTGACAACTCAGATCCCCAGTTGGTTCAGTGACGTTCAAAACGCTTTAACTCCTCCACCCCCTCCCCTTCCATTTTGGGTCAAATTTGAAAAAGTAGTCTTTGACTTGAATTAGAGTAATCTAAACATATTCGACAATCAAATCCCCAGTTTGTTCAATGATGACAGATACCCCCCCCCCCCCCCCCTCCGCTCCTAAAACATCCCCTAAGGAGCAGATTTGAAAATTTTCAATTAGCCTGTGATTTAAGTCAGAATAATCTAAACATATTCACTAAACAGAACCCCAGTTCGTTCAATGGTGTCCAAGATACCCCATTTCACCCCCCCCCCCCCCCCATCCTCTGGAACACCCCCTCTGGCTCAAATTTTAAAAACTTCAAATAGCCTATAATTTAAGTTGGACTGATACAGACATTTCCCACCACTCATATCAGTTTTTTAAAAATAATGAGCTTCATTTAATAATAATGATTATAGACAAGTTAGTCTTCTTTTTCGTTCATTAAGACACTGGGTGATCGATTAATTTGTTTTTCTCTCTCTCTCTTCTTCCCCCTGCTAGGCTTGTTTAGTTGTGTTCATTTCTTTTTTTCCTGTTAAATACGAGATGAAGGTCCCAAACCAATTGTTATTGCAGCTCCATAACGAAAGCCTATCAGGTCCTCTTCTGTTCTCCAATTCTTCCTAGTTCCACTTATGCATACGTGTGTTGCACGCAAAACGGCAAAGGAAACTCGCGCTCGTAGCCACCCAGTAACATGCAGTTTCCCCAAAGCACCCATGGATTTGCAGTTTCACCAAATCTGCCTGCCAACTGCTCTGCCATTACCTTGAGACAGTTTGCCATTTGAGGAGCGAATATTGCGTCTGTCGTGCAAACCATTGGGGTGAAGGTGGATCGTCTTTGTATACATGCGTCATTGTATTTCCTTTTCTTTTCTTCCTCTGCAGACTTCAGAATTGCTGAGACTGGATGGGAAATATGAGAGGGCGCATCTGCACGCCAGATCGCCCCTGAGCCCTGCTGAGGTATTGGACGCTTCCACTATGATGGGTTCTTTCACTACATTTCCCCAGGCTTCCAACATGAGTTCGCTCAATACATCAAAATACTTCGTTATGGCGTCTGGATATTAGGTCTCCTGTTTTGAATGTTAGAGCGTGCTCAACGTTAAACGTGCTTGCACCACTCATATCAGTTGTCCAATGACCTCTGTTACTGTGAAAAGCGGACAAACATATGGACAGACAGACAGGCAGACAGAGAACAATTGAGGGAATGGTACCAATCGTCTACAAAGAAACGCAAAATTTCATGATTCTACAATGTACAGACAGACATACTTACGATTTTATTAATATACATATAAACAACTTAAAACATTACCCTCGATCAATGGTCTCGCCGAATTCGGAATCTATGGTCATCTGCTCCGCAGCGAAGCCAGAACTCCCGCGGCCATGTTGGGGCGTCCTCTCCTCCTCCAAGTTGGTTCTCGCATACCTTCAATATAAAATTTATTAAATTCATGAAATTTCAATTATCAGCAAATAAACGTTAATAATTCCAAACAGAAACACCCTGATCAGCTGAGTGTGCTCTGAGGTTAAGGTCATCCCATCCCTGAGCGATTCAACTATATTAACATCGCAATTACTGTGTTTGGAACATCAACAACCTTGTAAAGTCGTGAATATAAGGCTTTATTCAGCAAAACGTTCGCTAAAGAATTTGTGACAGGAATATAAATATAAATTGAGGTAACCATGTGTTGGTCTCCAATGGATGTATACTAATAATAAGTTCAGTCAATAATGTAGAAGTTTCCATCACATTCTCCCCCACTAGAAGATCACAATACATAATCTTTGAGATGTTCTGGAGGTTTCCTATTTCTTCTTGGCCTTCCATCTTCTAAGCCACAATGCCAACTTCGTGTTGAAGTGCGGGGTGAAGATGTTATGGGATCACCTAGAAGTTTAGGAGAGTATGGATCGTCAGTAGCTTGGTCTTGCGAGGATGGAACCATGTTTGTAACTGTAGTTGGTTGGGTCCAGGTTGTGTTACTTGGTGATGGAATTTCGTAGATTGAACAACTTTTATCCGTTTTTTCATCCAATTTAGTATTTCCACGAGGGGAAAGGTGTTTAAGAGAAACGATAACTCTCCCATCAGGGAAACGTATTAGAGCGTATTGTGGATTAGCTTCCACAAGTTCAGCTTCGTCAACAATAGGCTCATACTTGCTGCTTCTTACGTTTCGGCGAACAAATACATGTCCAGGCTCTAGCAACCAGGTTGGCAGCGTCGTACCTTTAGGCGATCGTCAAGGATGAATACAAAATCTCTCGTACGGAGTGCAATTTATGGCAGTACATAGTAAGGAACGGATAGAGTGCATGACTTCAGGGAGAACTGTTTCCCACTGGTTTACATTGAGACCCTTGGTTCTGAGGAAAAGGTTAATGGACCTCCAAATTATGGCATTGTACCTTTCAACTAGACCGTTTCCAGTAGGATTGTACGGTGTTGTAGTGCTAGTGGCAATGCCTCGTTCATGAAGGTAGGAGGTCACTTCTTTCGACAGGAACGAAGTTCCTCGATCTGAATGAATATAACTCCGCATCCTAAATACTGAGAATAAGTTATTGAAACTGGATGACTGTTTCAGAAGTCATATCATTGCAAGGGTATGAAATAGGAAATTGGGAGTATTCGTCAACAACGTTTAACAAGTAACGGTTTGGAGTGCATGATGGAAGGGGTCCTTTAAAATCAATACTGAGTCTTTCAAAAGGTGATGTGGCTTTAATGAGATGTTGTTGATTGTTTTTGTGAAATTTCGGTTCAATATCGGCGCATATTGGACAAGAATTTATCAATTTCCTAATGTCATCAATTCCAAATGGTAAGTTTTTGCTTTTGGTCCAGTGGTACATTCGAGTAATTCCTGGATGGATTAATTGTGAAAAAAGGCTAAACTATAATTAGACTCTCCTCCACATATTATTAACTCCCCAAATGATGTCAACAACAAGCAGTTGACAGTAAATATCAAATTAATATTAAATTTCGCCCAACTGAATCATGTGTCATCGCAAAATTTAGTTTCCGCCAAACGAAAATTGTTTATAGTCCAATCAACTTAGTTTAGGAATGTAGCCAGGTACGTAAGGAGAGGGAAATTGGTAGCTTGAGATGTGAACCTTTATCACATAAATCAAGGGCTTTCCAACGAGTGGCGAAAGATTTCTGTGCGATGAAAACTGGGGAAGTTCCATTCCTCTAGCAACGGCTGGGTTGTACGTGAAAATCATTAGTTTGGAAAATCGTGACATCAACTATTGCGTGACGAAAATTTTTGGTTGATCCCCCCAGAGCAAAGACATATCCATGTCAAAAAAGATACTAAATGTCTTATTATCACTGGTTACAAACCTCTTGAGCAGTTTAAGTCTTTTGGGCGGTAGTTTGGGGGGCTCAGCGTCTCCAAGCTCCTCTATCAGGTTCGGCGTAATTCGGATTTCGTCGTCCGTATCCACAGTCACCTGCAATGATGAAATTAAGTAATTAAATTCTCGAATCCTCCCAATTTCGGGTCACCTTAATATAGATGTATGGCCGAGTGAAGCGTAGGTAGCTGTTTCATTTTATCACATCAATTCTCAGTTAGCCTACGTCAATGCATTCTTAGATTCTATTAATACTGGGAGATTCTCGCTCTCAGTTGTTCAGCATAGTTGATTTGATGTGTTAAATTTGTAAAATTTCAAAATTAGGAGTGTTCCGCAATGTTTTACAGTGGAAAGAGTTTGGTATAACGAAAATATTGGTTTTATTATTATTTCACACAGAACAAACTGTTGATGCGTTAAGGACAACATACAACATGCTAATGAATATAAATAGTGGTGTTGCCACTTGAACAGAAAAACAATGACGCTGAACTTGGGAGATTCAAAATTACTTTTGGTCAACATTCTTCACGTTCAAGCATTAAAAATGCGAGAAAAAATCTGAAAAAAATGCCAGTGTGATGCGGCCTTTAAAGTCTAGGATTCGTTTCACAATGTATCAAAACGGATTTCAATTAAGAAATTTTTTGGAGGCATTCCAATAGTTTCATTTTCTACAAAAATTGAACATGAACTGAGTCCTTTTTATGCCCGACTAACAAATATATAGATGCTAACGAACAGGTTGCTAACATAAAGTCTATGTATTGAAAAAATAACCTACAGCCGGTATCTACCTACTTATTTACGGAATGCAGATTATAATAACACTTAATTTCTCAACAAGGAAGATTTATTGTTATTATTATATCAACAACTATTTCCACTGTCATAATTTTTATGGATTTCACTTTTCCAACACTGAGGGTCAAAGTAAAAATTGTTCAACATGCTCATTTTGATAATATTATACTTCATCCGTTTTTACTTTTGTTTATTTATACTTTATTTATTTTTTAAATATTCTATTCATGGTTAGGGGGTGTAAGGGGATGAGTAGATAGTTAGGCACGTTTTCTCATCAGTTTATTAGCGAATTTTTGAAGAAAATTAAGCTATTGCTCTCGCCTCAAAATTTGTAGAATGTGAATTTTTGAAAAGTTTTTATGCAGAAATCCGTTTTAGGATATTCTGAATCATATTCTGAAGTTTAACGCATTTGTTTATGTATGTATGTATGTATATATGTATGTATGTATGTATATATGTGTCATTCCAGACGATAACTGCCCGTAGAATTGTGCTTGAAACTTCAAACAAATTTTAAAATGTTAAGGACACAAAACGAAAGTTCAAGTTCGTTGGCCAGCATGATCGGATTGCATCTTCGGGTTGAAATTTTCAAAAATGTAGTAAAAAATGTCAAAATAGCCTGTTTTTTGCGATTTGTTGTGCAAAATAATTTTTTCAGCATACTAACATGTGGTATATTCGGAATCAGCGTAAAATTTCCTATAAGAATATGTATCAAGTTTTAAAAAATTTCAATGTTGAAAAATCAGTCAAAAATCGAAATAATGCCGTTCGCTAGTTGTAAAAATCGGTAATATTTGCATGAAACATTGTCCAAATTCAGATTGAACTACTCTTATGGAAGTATACCTGTATAACCAATCCTAGAACCATGCTATTTAAGGCTAGAACCATGCTGTAGATAGAATTTGATTCCATGTTTGTCTATCAAAATCATAAACTAAAATTTCTCTACACGATCAATAGCGACTGAAACGTCGAAGATTTCTTCAAAAATTCGCTCATGGGGTCATGCTGCATGACTGGACTTTTTTTTCCCTCCGAGCGCTTTCGCCAACATAGGCCTCATCAGGGAGTATTATTATGTAGTTGGACAGTATGGCATTTATACATGTTTTGTTGCAGATTATTTGGTAGCATCAGTACACAGGACACACTGTTTGGGGATATTTATAAAATTTACTGCTTAAGTTGTATGATTTAAAAGGATCCATTAGTATTATGTGATTAATAACTTGTCCAGGGGAAAATAAAGTAGAAAGGTTGCACTGCAATATTCTCATGAGGCCCTTGCTCTCTCCAATTATTTACCTTTTTTAAAACAATAACAATAGCTCAAGATGAACTCAAAGAAAAAATAGAGAGTTTTTGGCGACTTCAACTTAACGTCACCCGTTACCGTAGTCTTGAGGGAGCAAACGAAGATGCTAACCCAAATGGAACCGGGAGAACGGTTGCCTTAATTTTGATGTCACGTTAACGGTGGTTGGGTAACGCGACATTTTCCCCCCAGCTGTCTTGTTGTCTACGGGTTGACTAATCAATTGCTTCATTTCGATATGAAACGCAGATTTTCAATCCTGAACTCGAATTTCATGTTAGTTTCAATACAAATACGGGCTAATTTCTCATTTTTAGTTTTCAATTCGTAAACAGGGGATGGATAGTTGTAAGCCTCAAGTGTGGAACACCACGGTTTAGTTGCATTTATAGGTCATTAGTCGTTAGGAACTTCATGTATTTGGTTTTCCGTTGGGTAAATTATCAACAAGTATGAAAAAGTATTTATGTCTATGATAATGAAACAGGATTTTACCTGGCAAAATCATCAGTGAAGGCAGCACGTCACGCAATGTTCACGAGAAAATAGCTGAGAGTTCAGGTAAACTAAGAACAATACAGCGAAGAAGTAGTGTCTTAAAACTCAGTTTTCTCATTTAAAATATGTGAAATAATAATGGAAACAAGGCTCTAATCGACCAAATAGAGCCTGAGCGCAAAAGAACGGAACTTTTCGATCGAGTTGAAGGCTAGTAAAGCTGGACAGCGGAGGCGGACTTCAAATGGCACATTCGGTTTCTACGCGACTTGAAACGTAAAATAACCAAGTTTGAGGGGTGTTCAAAAACCTACCCTCTACATCAACATAATTAGTTGGTAATGAGGCATTTGAAAAGAAAAACTATTATATTTACTTCAGCACTATTCGAGTAATTTTGAGGTGAGCAGTAGGGTTACATTTACAGGAAGGTTAGGCTGGTGTCGTGTGCTTTTAGGTCCCCAAACGGGTGACGTTAAATGAGCCATTCTAACGTACGACGTTGCTAACGTCCCCTCAAGGTCACGTACTCTTGGGTACGTTAGGGTGACGTTAAGGGTACGTTAGTGGTCACCAAAAACTCTCTAATATACCAGTCCAAAATTCGTTTAAATCTTTGTGTAATAATTTGCAGCGTTTTGAATTTGTGTTTCTTTTAGAGCCATTGCAATAGTCACATTTTCTTTGGGCGTACGGCGAAAAACCTTAATTTTGAATGCTTCCAGCTGCTGTGCTTATAGGAAGACTTCCACGGCTCATCGCCCGATCGTCCCCATTAGCTCCGAGTGAAACTCCGGTCGGTAGTTGAGTTCATTGATCCAAGCTGGTTAGACGTCCGCCTCATCCCCCTTAACCTTCCCTCTCGATAACCACCCCTCACCCCCCTAACCTTCCTACCGTGTAACCGCCCCCCTTCACTCACCCCTAACCTTCCCCCATTTAAGCGTGATAACAACGAAAACTTTCGACCTATAAGATAAAATCCGTCTTTTCCGGGCTAATTCCAACCCCCTATAGCGGCTCTTGAGCTGGTTATAGATAGGTAAGGTTCCTTTACTCCTCCACCTCCTCATACTTTTTTTTTTTTTTTTCTTTTTAAAGAGAAAGCTCCTCTAGTTAAAGGAGATAAATTCCCGCCTCTATAGGGTAGGGGGTTGAAAAGGAAGTTAAAGTAGGGTGCCCTCAAAAACACCCCCTTTCCACCCCTGTTTCCTATCATTTCTAGAACACTCCTCACCCCCTTCCAACACCCACCCTCTTTTGTGCTTTGTTGTTTCGCCGGGGGGGGGGGGGGGGGGGGGGTTGGAGTTTTCAAAGGGGGGTGAGTTTTCAACCCCCTAAGGTGTTAGGGGTGATCGTTCTCCAGTCACGAAATCTCACCCCCCTTCGCGAGTATAAAAACAGATTATAACAGCGTCATCCTTTCTCCCTGCTATTCAAACCTCACGTTGTGAAATGAGGGAAATATTTTCCTCGTAGATTTATCAGCAAATTTTAGTAAAAAGCAAGGCTATTGCAATGGTCAAAAATGATTAAATAATTAATTGGTTTTTAGGACGTCCCATAATGCTCCGATATTGGGGCCGGGTTGGAACAAATTCAATTCTTGACGGATTCTTTAGAAAATTTCACTCTGATTCGGAATAGGCATACCTAAATATATGTTAGGATCGCACACTAATCCATTAACGTCCAAACAACAAAAAATGGTCTAAATTTAGGTCTAAATTTGTTTAGGTTTAGAATCGCTTTTGGGCGTGAAATTAGGAGCGTAATTCTAAATTAGCGTGATTTTCAATATCCCAAAACAAGACCTACGTACAGACATTCATACGTTTCAAATTAAGTGAAAATTGTCGTAATACATATTTATGTTTAATTGTTTTGAAATTTGAGCAATTCGAGTGTATAGAAATTGTATGGCAAAATTTTATTCTAAATAATATTCTGATAAATCCAAATAAAGATTTTTTAACACAGAATGTGTTTTAGCCATGGACTAACTAGCCGAAAATGGAACGCGGGATGGTAACGAAATGTGTGACGGATGATTTTCACGTACAACCGAGTCGTTGCTAGGGAAATGGTACTTCGTCGTTTTTCATCCCACAAAATTCGTTGACCATTCGTTCGAAAGCTCTCGATTTATCCAACAATATTTTGTTAACTACTGCGAAGTGCGTGTCCAACAAACTGAGTTATGAGCATGGTTATATAAATAATTGTTTACACACAGGTGATCATTCTCAATAATTGATATTGTGAACATGATTGCAACCGCTTGTTAATTTCTGATGATTTCATTGAGCTTGTGTTTCGATGATTTGATTCATAGCAGGTGATCTGAGTATTACGAAAACGGTTTGATTTGTGAAGCGGAGGTTAAATAATTTGAATGGGTAATTTCTATACTTTACACTCTAGGAAGCTGTAATTTCGTTTGTAGCCTCTTTAGGACATTTACTTGACGATGTCCAGGGTCCGGATCAGATGAGTGGCTTTTAAAGCTAATTTCTATACTTTACACTCTAGGAAGCTGTAATTTCGTATGTAGCCTCTTTAGGACATTTACTTGATAAATCGCTCTTGATTTATCACGAATTTATTTCGTATTTTTTTTCTCGTAGTTTCATACTATAACTATATAAATTGATGTTATAAATGAATAGTAAACAATGACGCTTGTTTGGTTGTCACTTGGTTGCGCGACAACGCAAACACATTCTGTGTTTCAATAATTTCGTCCGAAGTATGTAAATAGAGGTAACCGGGGAGCGCCGAGTTTTCTTTTTAGACATACTGCTGAAATGAATTAGAGTTATAGTATTTCTGTAATAATATTTATTACGTATAACGTATAATAAATAATACCATATTCATGTACCATAATTATATATCACATACCTATAACATTTATCATTTATATGTGTAATATTGATATTTGTGGAGCGTTATAAGAAACCTGTATTAAGCTTCTAAAAACTACCGTTAGGGTCGTGGCTCGAGCAACATTCAGAGAAATGATTGTTTGTTTGACTGAAGGATTAACTCGCTTATATACAGGGTGATTCCCTCGCAGATGCAAAAAAAAATTTGGGTGAAACTACATGAAAAATGGAGTAAAATGCCGCCAACTGCATATTTTTATCTCAATCCGTTCTCGAGATATGATTTTTTAAAGGTTTTTTCAGGGAAACCGTGTTTTTTTCCTTTACAACTCAAATTTCTCCACTTTACTTCATTTAATTTTAACTTTTGACCACATTTTCGGAATCAGCATTAAATTTACTATAAGAATAGTGTACTTGGGTTCTTAAAAAGTACCATCCAAAGGCCATCACATCAGCTCAAACATTAACGATTTTGAAAAAATAATATTTCTGAAAATCTTTAAAACTTTACTACTCTTTTAAAAAGAATCCTGGAAACTGGCAAATCTCATGAAAACTGCTTCGTCTAATACTCTTTCCAACGGTATAATCAGGTTTACTTTTATTTTGTTATTTAGTGGAGAAAATTATGTTTTAATGTTAAACAATGTGGGTTTTTCAATGAAATTGTTGGTTTTCTCGAAAGATGACCCTCCATGAACCTACGAGTATGGGGTCGGTTTCTATGTATTTTTCACGCTGTATCGAATGGTAACATTTTTAGATCTCTCCAACTCCGTTATAACCGAGTTTTACAATTAAAATCGCAAATGTTTAGTTTGTATGTTACGATGAAATGTATGTGTGTTATGGGGTAAAACTAGTTAATTAAGGTGTAAAACTCGATTATAACGTAGTTGAGAGATCTGCAAGAGTTTCCATTTAATCCAGTGAGAAAAAATACATAGAAACCGACCCCATACTCGTTGGTTCATGGAGGGTTATCTTTCGAGAAAACCAACAATTTCATTGAAAAACTCACATTTTTTAACATTAAAACATTATTTTCTCCCCTAAATAACAAAATAAAAGTAAAATTGATAATACCGTTAGAAACCATATTAGATGAAGCAGTTTTCATGAGATTTTCCAGTTTCCAGGATTTTTTTTAAAAGAGTAGTAAAGTTTTAAAGATTTTCAGAAATATTATTTTTTCAAAATCGTCAATGTTTGAGCTGATATGAGGGTCTTCGGATGGTACTTTTTAAGAACCCAAGTACACTATTCTTATAGGAAATTTAATGCTGATACCGAAAATGAGGTTGAAAGTTAAAATTAAATGAGGCAAAATGGAGAAATCTGAGTTTAAAATGAAAAAACACGGTATTCCTGAAAAAACCTTTAAAAAATCATATCTTGAGTAAGGATTGAGATAAAAATATGCGGTTGGCGGCATTTGAGTCCATTTTTATGTAGTTTCACCCAAACGTTTTTTTGCATTTGCGAGGGAATACACTGTATATACTGATAGGGCCTATGTTAACTGCTTGAATGTATTTTAAATTATTTATGAAGTTCATTGTGTGTTTTATTTTATTGTTGTTTCCAATATGTATAAGGTAAAGAGAATAAGCTGAATTAATTATGAATGTTATATTAATTTGTAATTTATAAAATATTTGAAATGTCTACTAACGCTGTAATACCGAATAGATTATCATTAATTGTGAGTAAATCATGTAACTGGACACCACGATCAATTTCTAAATTTTGTACTCTTATAGTTGATTCAACTGGGTGTTGAAAACTGTTTTAATTATGTATTTTTTGTAAAGCATACTCGGATGTAAGGAACATACATGTTCAAATACATTAAATAAATGAATAAAAGAAATGTAGGAAGTTTATTGTATATTTCATATAGCATTTCAATCTTCGGGAGACTATTTATTGCTTAAAGTAACCACATTTTGGGCTGTAAAAGCGTTAACATTTAGTCAAATGAAAAAACGGATAGCACCAAGATACTCAGCGTCGAAAAATAATGAAATTTCATGTGTCACACTTGGGTACTTCAAACATCCGAATTTCGGCGCAACCATAGGGTTGCGCGTGGCCGAAAAAATCGAATGAGGGGTCAAATCTTCATGAAATTGTGTGTAGAACCCGAGTATGGAATAAAAACGCTGCAAATTATTTCACAAAGGTTTATTATTTTTTCAATTGAGTATGATCATAGTTTTAGTTGGCCTGCGTACGTCATAAGGCCCGTCCAGACTCCTCGGCGTATCCTATTTCGAGTTGCCACAACCTATACTTCTATAATTATATACGCATGTTTATATTTCTCGATTTGAGCTCCAATCTATTCAAATAGTTATTGCCTTAATAATATCATTATCTAAGCACGTACGAAAAGTCGAGAGGATATGTTATTAAATATGCGTAGGAAAAGCTTTGGTATTAACACACAAATAATATGACCTTGAAAAAACATATATTCATGCCTCGAAGGAACGCCGGCGCCGTACCCACCACAAGGTGCCGCGGCGCCGGCGCCTCCTCTCACTCCACCGCCCGCTCACCCCCCTCACCACCCACCGTGACCCCTGCCAAGCGTGCCAGGCGTGCGCGCGTAGAAAAACACACTTTTTCGCCCGTTTTTGGCCCATAGCATCTATGCGAGTAAAGCGATCGGGATGGTTAAACGTTAGGACCAACTAGACCCCAAATGGAGTCTATGTGCGAAAGAACGGGTTTTTTAAGTCAATTCTTAGGCCTTTTATGGCCCGGACCGGACGGCGAACGGCGGACGGCGAACGGCGGACGGCGGACGGACATTTCAAATTTGGATTCTACGCACCTTGAAACGTAAAGTGACAAAGTTTGAGGGGGGGTTATAAAAATTTTTCGCTACACGATCACATAGGCTTATTATTGGAAATAATAAACCAAAAAGGGGGGTTTCCCATTTGAAAAAACGAAGTTGAAGTTGGTTGCGCATGGTAGCGCAATTGCGCGCTGCGCAATTTTGTCATTTCTGAGATCCTCACAAAAACATGGAGTTTGAAAAAAATTTTTTTTTTAAATCTACAAATACCTAACGATTTTAACAGGTTGATCCACAAATGACGATTTTAACAGGGGAGTCAACGTCTCGTTGGACACCCTGTATATAGTAAATTCATCTTTTCTATTGTCATGTTTATATTAAATAAATTTTAAAAAAAAAGTGTTTTATTGTAGTAAACTAAAATTTGTTACCATGGTGATGACGGTGTTGGAAGAGTCGGTGGACGTGTTGGCCGACTCCAAAGACGACGCGAGCTTCGCCTTTCGGGAGGCGCCGCGGAAGTGCAGGCGCCGCAGCGCCGTCGACGCCGTTGCTATGACATCTTCGCTGATTTTCTGCGGCGATTTCTCCGACTAAAATAAAAAAATAAATAAATACATTAAAAGAAAGAAAAAATAATAATAATAATTAGTCGTGAAGAATAGCTAATAGAGCAAATTTTCAAAGAAAATTATCAATCAGTGTTATCAGAATTTTAGTCAAAAGAAGTTTGTCAACAATGAACTAGAACAATACAAAATTTATTCACTAAATTATGTTGAAAAATTTACTTAAATTTCAGTAATACTTGCTGAAAAATCGATTAAAAAACTTAAAAATTGCTAAACATCCGAAATTTGTTTTGCATCGCAGATTATGATTAAGAACGAGTTTATTTGCCATAAAATTTGTGGTTAACAATTTCTTTGCTCTCAATGTGCTCAAATTTCAAAATAAAATAACATAATATAATACGATAATCTACGAAAATTCGTTCATACGATCATGCTGCATGACTAGAACTTTTTCGTTTTAGAACAGTTAGATTGGCTTTAAGAAACACTGTGATTGAGATTACTACCGTACACCGTATGTGCATCAAAATTACCGTATGTTTACGGTAGTTACCGTACTGTTAGCAACCCGAAACATAAATTGCCCGTAACTGAGCACGGGTAGTTAAATAATAAATTGCAGTGGCGTAGTTTGAGGAGGCGCAGCCTCCTTGACATAGAGGATACAAAAGTTCGTTGTATTAATACAATTAAAACGAATGATTTTACGCTTCTAATATTCCATTATTTCACGCTACCTAACACATTAACTGGAAAATGTAATTCGTAAAAAATCAATTATTATTACACGAATCCGCTTGCCTAGCAACTTTATACGCTCTTAGAAATGAAGGAATTCTTATTAGGTCTGTGTAAGGGCAAAACTGCGTGGATATACAGCCCCACGGAGGGTAGTAAAATCACCGTTTAAACGAAACTACAAGCTAAAATCAAGTCTTTCCCCATTACCTTCAGGGGCAACCCCATATTCGATTTTTCCCTAGAAAAATATCATTTTTCAGTATCTACCAAATACCCCTACGAACTTCCCCTAATTTCCACTGCCTACTAATTCTTTTATTGTTGGTATATCGTAGGTAGTACATATTCTACCATTTACGTGTGATATCTCAGTTAAAATAAAGCAAAAATACAATAAATAGAAGACTGCAGTGGTGATAGATTCAGTTTAATATAAATGATTAAAATATTCGATCGTAGCATTATTTATATTCTAATCTTGCATATTACTGGTTTCAGTTTGTTTACGTATTTGTTTCTCGATCTCGGTTTCATGCCCCGTATTTTAGCATGAATATGCTTTAGCCGTGACCTAACTACCGAAAAATGTCCCACGAGAGTGCAACGAAAGTAGCGCCAATAATTGTGATGATTTCCGCTTACAACCGAGTCGTTGCTAGGGATATGATACTTCGTCGTTTTTCATCCCACAAAATTCGTTGACCATTCGTCCGAAAGCTCTCGATTTATCCAACCATACTATATTAACTACTGCGAAGTGCGTGGCCAACAACAAGCTGAGTTATGAGCATGGTTATATGAATAATTGTTTACACACAGGTGATCATTCTCAATTATTGATATTGTGAACATGATTGCAACCGCTTGTTAATTTCTGATGATTTCATTGAGCTGGTGTTTCGATTATGTGATTCATAGCAGGTGATCCGAATATTGCGAGAACGGTTAGATTTGTGAAGCGGTGGTTAAATTATTTTAATAGGTAATTTCTATACTTTACACTATAGGAAGCTGTAATTTCGTATGTAGCCTCTTTAGCCTCTTTCTATAATAAAGTGAATGTTTACTCGCGAGTTTCTATTAGGAGATCATCATCTCACAAGAGCTCAATCGTCGTGATCATTTCTATAATAAAGTGAATGTTTACTCGCGAGTTTCTATTTGGAGATCATCATCTCACAAGAGCTCAATGGTCGTGATCATTTCTATAATAAA
>CM061049.1:6155423-6315109 GCA_030762985.1 Adelphocoris suturalis
ACTCCTCACATATAAATAAATTACACGTACACCAGAAAATCATGATGAAAATAATGTTGTCATTTACCGCCTAGGACGCCCATCTATAACTGTATATAAATACAGCAAAGCTGTTTACCTTAAGACAACTGTATGTTAAAAATTTACTTTTGCAATTCCATAAGTATCCAGAAATAATACATTCACAGCGTAATCCAGCATATACCACAAGATATGTAGTCGCAGGGAATATAATTGCACCAAGAACCAGATTAGCGCTGTCAACACACAGTCCCAAAATTTGGTACTTTTCCTGTTATTCTGGTACCTGCGAAAAAAACAAAACGTGAAAGTACCAAAACAAAACAAACTTTGATTACTCAAATTAATCAAACAATAACAACAAACAATGAAGGAAAGTGAGAAAAGATGAGGAAAGTACCTCATTGTTTGTTGTTATTGTTTGAATTAATTTGAGTAATCAAATGTTTGTTGTTTTTGTTTTGATTAATAAACGTAGTTACCAAATAACAGGAAAAGAATTGTTTTGCAGGTAACCAGTTAAAAGGAAAGAATTTTTTCGCAGGTACCAGATAAACAGGAAAGTACCCAAAAATTTGTTTATGTAAATCATTCACAGAGCGCTAGATAGCCATATGAAAAGAGCTCAAAATTATACTAGGACCAAACTACAAAAAAGCAAATTTTAACGTGACTTGTGAAAAACGGGGCAGTGGACTGCGAAACTGCTAAACAGCATTTTATGTATAATATTATAAAACAATAATTTTACTATAGAATGTTTTTCTACTTATAGAAGGTAGGGACATCATATACCATTGTAGTTATAATATTCAAGCTTTGTGTAAATTATTTAGACGCTTATGGCGCGTCAACGTGCCATGTTTGAAATTATAGGCAAATCGCCTGGACCTTAACCAACAGCACGGGCCAAGTCTACCGTTGGAAAAGTAAGCTAGGCGAGTAGCCTAGTTCTACTTTTGTGTTATCATCATATGTGTCTATTGAAATAAATAAAATCTATCTACATAATCTATCTATAACTAGAATTCAGCTGTTGTACTAACTACAATGTTGTAATTTGGATTAACAATCCATGTATTTAAGTAGGTACGTAATAACCCCATATGTCTATTCTAATACGGTACAACTTGAATAAAGGTTCATTTCTGAAGGGCCACTAGAATTTAGCTGTTGTTTACAGTTATTTTAAAGGGAGTTATGGCCATTTCAATATCATGAGGTACAAAACACGAAAAAAGACTTGGAAAATTGAATAACTTTTAAACAAAGCGTTTAAAAAGAAATCTCTTTCAATGACTTTCGATCAGAAATGAGCCCTAGAATCGATTTCTTGAGTTTTCCCATAATTACTGAAGACACCCTCTATATGTATAAGGGTAGAGATGACGAGGAAAAACAGTTTTGACATTTTTTGTCTTTACTATGGCACGTAACTCAAAAAGTGTGACGTTACGGTGTGACGAAGAAAGCGTTATGAAAAATGTCTAATGATTTTCACGGACAACCGATTCGTTGCTATGGAACTTTAACTTCGCCAGTTATCATCGTACAACAATCGTTCACCACTCGTTGGATAGCTCTCGATTTACCTAACCATATTACGTTAAGGGGACCCGGTAGCAAAAAATTTGAGAAAAATCGAATTTTGTTTTTCTTCATAAAACGATATATTAACATCTAGAGTACAGTTAAATTCAATAACATAGTCAAATTTATAAATACTAATGCGTAATTTTTTGGTTTGAAGTCCAGGCCGGCAGCATAGGCTGGCTAGATGGTTGCTCTGTCGTCTTTATTCTTGAATAACGGTTTACTGGTCCTTTCTTTTTTTGAAAATTCGTGCAGAACCACCCATTTTCAATAAATAATCAAAAGAAAACGTAAAAACGAAATTGGGCCACTAAAAATCACAAAGAAACCATAAGACGTAAGATGTATGATAGGAGTCGAATGATAAGAGTCACTTCATCAATTTCTTCTTTGTCTTTATTCGACTGGGCTACAACCATGGGTATTATGTTTATATTATCCATGGATGTCATAGTTAAGCTATCATGATAAAAACACTTCATTTCAGATAGGTCTAGGGAAAGCAAAAACAGCTTCTATTTGCATAATGCGTTGCAACGTCATGAAAAGACGGATGCTGTTGGTTTTTCTGCTCTCCTGTGAAGTAATGTTTTTTCATGTTCACGGGCGTTTTTCTTCGGAACGGTTGACCCTATTCGGTTTGATTTTTATTTTGTTTTGAAGAAGAGATCTGGGCCAAGATATTAATGTAGCGGTTTTACAAAATGTTAATTTCAACTGCCGCTAGATGTTTCTGAAGTAAAAAAAAAAAATATGACATTTATTCCATGATACCTACGAATTCGTGTTTTTGAGATACCTGGAAACCCCTATGTTAATTGAAAATTGAGAATATAAGGAACAAAAAGAAAAAAAAAAGCACCGAAATTGGTTGCAGGGGGGCTGAGAAAAACGCCTGTAAAAAGAGGTCTATTAAGGGCGGGAGGGGGGGGGGGGGGGTGGGTGCCGGGTCCCCGTGATTGTTTATATAATTGTTTACACACAGGTGATCATTCTCAATAATTTATATTGTGAACACGATTGCAAGCTTTACATAAGTAAAGACATAATTTTAAGACGAAACAACCGATAAACGAATTATCTCTTGGAGATGTACGAAATATACAAAGACATAAAATGTCCCTCGTGGTTGCGTACATGTACGAAAGCTGTACCCAACTTTGTGTTTTAATACAACGTACGTTGTTTTAATACAATTCTCTAAGCCACTATTCGGTTACATTTTCAGCATAATTTTGCACATACATTTTATATAGGTTCAAGCAGTTCTATCTAATCTTCACGTATTTTTTAGTTCATGTTCTTAACTCATTGGTCTTGATCATAACTAGAATTTAACTGTTGTACTAACTACAATGTTGTAATTAATATTCGTAAATTTTTACAACTTGAATTTCTAATCATGTTGTACTAGGCGTTGGTCAAGCCGATTCTTTGTTTTGGTATTGCAGCTTGGGGAGGGACATGGAAAAGTAATTGAGAATCTCTTTACTTAATGCAAAAGGCTATCCTCAAGGTGATATCACATCATTATAAACGCTACCCTTCAGTCGATCTGTTTAATACCCTTAAGGTTTTTTTCGTTGAAACAGTTACATGCAAAATCAGCCCTGATGTTCTACCACAAGCATGCTGTTTGGTTTCAGTTTTCCGACAGTTCTCAAGCATATCATGTTGAGAGACGTCAATATAGCTTAGCCACTACTTTTTAAAGATTGACTTTTTAAATCAAACAATCATTTTCATTTTAATCTCCCGATCCTTCTCTGCAATGCAACAGGTGTCATTCGATCACCACTATTACATACAGGTCAAAAGTTTAAAAAAATAGTTTTTAAATGGTTTATTGGAATAGGACCAGAACGAATTTATTTTATGTTTATAAGTGTTTATCGCTAAATATAAATGTAACTTTCTTTTTATTTATTTTTTGGATATCTTTTGTTTAATGTTCAAATCGTTAAAAATTAATTTTCAGTAGTTAGGAAGTATACTCCCCCACACAGCTCGGAGTTATTCTCTTTGTGTGGGGTAATTCCTTGAATTATTTATTTTGCCAGCCTTTGTAAAATTTTTGTAATTGAAAGGTTCCATAAACAATTACCCGTTGAAGGGTGATTACAATGAAAGGTTGAAGGGTTCCATTTTTGTCATTGTCATTGTTGTAATTATCATAACTACAATGTTGTAATTTGGATTAACAATCAATGTAGCTATTTAAGTAGGAACATAATAACTCCATACGTCTATTCTAATAGGATACAACTTGAATGAAGGTTCATTTGTGAAGGGTCACTAGAATTTAGCTTAGCTGTTCTACTAACAACAATGTTTTAATTTGGATTAATCATCCACGTATTTAAGTAGGTACGTAATAACCCCATATGTCTACTCTAATACGATACAACTTGAATAAAGGTTCATTTGTGAAGGGCCACTCCGGCAAACGGCTCACGACGCCGTCCATCTGCTCGACGACCTGGAAAAAGACTGCGTCTACTCCCACCTCAACATGTTCGACGACTTCATTCTGCCCCACCGCTTCCTAAAGCTCGTCCGCCGCGTCTACGTGAGGGACTCCAGCCCATCAAAGGGTTTTTCCACAGGAAGAAAGTTCTGGAAGTCAAAGAGAAAAGGGCTGTGGACATGTGGCAACCCGTCGTCGCGCTCCAGGACGTGCAAGCCTTCTCTCAACACGTGAGGAATTCCAAATCATTTTGGTTCAATTTAAATTAAAAATTAAGGACATCGTTGGAAAGAGCGTTAAATTTCCAATCTACCTGAAGCCAAACCAATATTTTTTTAGCCATTCTTTATACGTAGAAGAGAGGCAGAAAAGCAAATTTTGAAAACTTCTCAGAATTTTACTTTTTTCCATTTGTCGTTTTGCTCCTAATACACACTATTCTGGAAAAGCACTACATGGGAAAAACTTTCTCAGAATCTCAGCTTTTCAACGGTGTGGTCAATTTTACTTTTACTTTACTAATTAGGGGAGAAAGTATGCTGTAAATTTGAAAAAATGGATTTTTCAATCAAATCGAGGTTTTGCGTGAAAATTAACTTCTATGAAAATACGAGTTTACGACCGGTTTCTACGTATTTTTCACGCTGAACCGAATGGTAACACTTATACAGGGTGTCCCATCTAAACGGGCCCATCGGGAAATTACAGCCTTACGGTGCGAGCTATCGAAAAATTGAACTGGACCTTTTTTATAGTATTTTAACTCAGCTTCACGATGCGGAAGTCCGATTTTTATTTTTCCATGTTTTAGGGTCTCAAATCATTGATTGAAACTTACGGTTTCCTCTTGATCCCCCTTTTTTATTGCTTTTTTAGATTTTAGGTTGAATTTGGAACAGAAAATGTCTCCTTGAAATTTTCTTTTTGGGGTTTCGTTTCTGAGTTATTCCACTTTTTGAGAAAAACAGAAAATCGCCGATTTCTTTTAGACATTATCAACACTTTCTTACTATTTCTATCTTCAATTTTTGAGATGTTCACCACACTTTTGAAATCAGCATTAAACTATCTATCATCAGACCCCAGCGTCCATAATCAACAATCACCATCAGGGGGGTGACATTACACTTGAACCGCTTACGATTTAAAAAAAGTTTTCCAAATCGTCGTTTGGAAAAAAAAAAAAAAATAAAAACCCTCAAACTGTTCAGTTATTATTACTAATTTATTAGAAGAATGTATGAGACTGACTTCCGTGGAAGTTAGTTTTTTCACTAACTTTCGTTTTAAAATGGGTTTCCACAACTTCGTCGCGAGTGATTTAGTTCTGTTTATGTGTCTGTAATGGGAAAAACAACAAATAAATTAGTGCGGTTCGGTATTGGTATAAACATTTCAGAGAAATTTCATCTCTGCCTCTAAGTACGATGTTAGAATGTAAAATCGTTGTGAAAAGCATAACTGATACGTTGTTTCATCCGTTGTCTATGAAATTCCCTAAGACTTTGTGGGTTGGGCCCAAGATGGTATCCATCAATCCCATCGCCATCCGGCCGTCGCGCTCCAGGATGTACATGCCTTCTCTCAACACGTGAAAAATTCCAAATTATTTCGGTTCAATTTAAATTCAAAATTAAGGACATCGTTGGAAAGAGCGTTAAATTTCCAATCTACCTGATGCCAAACCAATATTTTTTGAGCCATTCTTTATACGTAGAATAGAGGCAGAAAAGCAAATTTTGAAAACTTCTCAGAATTTTACTTTTTTCCATTTGTCGTTTTGCTCCTAATACACACTATTCTGGAAAAGCACTACATGGGAAAAACTTTCTCAGAATCTCAGCTTTTCAACAGTGTGGTTAATTTTACTTTTACTTTACTAATTAGGGGAGAAAGTATGCTGTAATGTTGAAAAAACGCTGCAAATTATTTCACAAAAGTTTATTATTTTTTCAATTGAGTATGATCATAGTTTTAGTTGGCTGCGTACGTCATAAGGCCCGTCCAGACTCCTCGGCGTGTCCTATTTCGAGTTGCCACAACCTATACCTCTATAATTATATACGTATGTTTATATTTCTCGATTTGAGCTCCTATCTATTCAAATAATCATTGCCTTAATAATATCATTATCTAAGTACGTACGAAAAGTCGAGAGGATTTGTTATTAAATATGCGTAGGCAAAGCATTCTTATTAACACACGAATATGACCTAGAAAAAAACGTATATTCATGCCTCGAAGGAACATGAAATTCCTAATAATGAACAAGTGTAGGAAGTTTTCCACGCCACCCTGGACCTACTCCCTAGGTCTCGTTACCTCACAACCGGAGGTTCATATTTTTCCATCAACATTCATTCGAAAGTTGTGCATTTTGAGATGAGTGAATTTTGTCCTAACATGAGAATAATAATTATTAGGTCGTGCAGTTGTGGTCGTGCATGATCTGGTCCTAAAGTGTTCTTTCGCGAAGTCCTACTGCCCATTGTTATCCTAACCGTGGAATATTAGCTTGCGCAGTTGTGGTTGAGCAGGTTGGAGTCTTAACACGTCAGTCTAACACTCAAAGCCTCGAAAAATACACTTTTTCGCCCGTTTTTGGCCCATAGCATCTATGCGAGTAAAGCGATCGGGATGGTTAAACGTTAGGACAAACTAGACCCCAAATGGAGTCTATATGCCAAAGAACGGGGTTTTTAAGTCAATTCTTAGGCCTTTTATAGCCCGGACGGCGAACGGCGGACGGACATTTCAAATTTGGATTCTACGCAGCTTGAAACGTAAAGTGACAAAGTTTGAGGGGGGGGGGGGTTATAAAATTTTTTTGCTATACGATCACATAGGCTTATTATTGGAAATAATAAACCAAAATGGGGTTTTCAATCAAATCCAGGGTTTGCGTGAAAATTAACTTCTATGAAAATACGAGTTTAGGGCCGGTTTCTAGATATTTTTCACTCTGAACCGAATGGTCACACTTACATACATCCTCAACTCCGTAATAATTGAGTTTAACACTTTAACTAATAAGTTTTACCCTCAAAAACACATAAAATTGAACATAACAAACAAACTAAAAATTCGTGTGTTAAAGTGTAAAAGTAGATTACGTATAACTATGTTGGGAAGATCTGCAAGTATTACCTAACAATCTTTAAGAGTGACTTTCGATCAGAAATGAGCTCTAGAATCGATTCCTTGAGGTTTCCCATAATTACTGAAGACACCCTCTATATGTATAGGTGTAGAGATGACGAGGAAAAACAGTTTTTTTAGCTCATATTTTTATGGTCATGATCATAACTAAAATTGAGCGGTTGTAATAACTACAATGGTGTGCTTTGGATTGAAAATCCATGTATTTGAATAAGTACATAATAACCCCATATGTCTATTCTAATACGATACAACTTGAATTAAGGTTTATTTGTGAAGGGTCACTAGAATTTAGCTGTTGTACTAACAACAAATGTGACACTAAAACCGAAATTTCTACTCGCCTTCTAATTTCGACGTGTCTTTTTATGTAGGTATCTGTAACGGGAAAAACAACAAATAAATCAGTGAGGTTCGATATTGGTCTAAACATTTCAGATTAATTTCATCTCCGCCTCTGCTTATGTGAAAATGTAAAATCGTAGTGAAAAGCATATTTGATACTTTGTTTCATCCGTTTTCTATGAAATTCTCTCAGACTTTGCGGGTTGGGCCCTACATCTGTACGTGGATCTCAGACGCCGCCTAATGCAAATTGAAGAGAGCATTGGCGGACATATTGGGGGCAACTCCACGCGCCCTTTTTGAATTGTAAGGCTAGCTAGTTTGTGAATAAGTGTTCGTAGAAAACATATTTTGTATTATCATGATGAAAACTAGTCTAAAATCATTAAAAACGTCAATTATTATGATGACAACACAGTTTGTAAATGAATTTTATGCAATATTTTCAACAGAGACAAACTGTGGGAGCTGCTTGTCTTTGGAATATCTAACCAAATATGACGATTTACAAACTTATTAAGGCCACAATTCACGTCCGATTGTCGTGATTCTTTTTTTGTTCAACTATGAATTTGGTCTAGTTTTGGATCTTATATCAGGAATTTCAAATTTGATTATGAAAAAGGGTGAATGGAGGGGGTAACAGTAAAATATCATGATGTTTTAATTTTAACTAATATCGTCAGCTTTTGTGATTCTTTTTTGTTCAACTAAGAATTTTGTCTAGTTTTGGAAGGTATATTAGGATTTTCAATTTGCATTATGGAAGAGGAAGAATGGAGGAGGTAATAGTAATAAATCATGATGTTTTAATTATTCAAGTCAGATTTTCGAGATCATTTTTTCAATTCGATTATAAATTCGGTCTAGGTTATAAAAATATGTCAGGAGCTTCCAATTTCATACTGTAAGTTTTATTATTTGAATTTGCTGTAGGTGGAGGGAGTTAATTGGGTGGGGGGGGGGGGGGGGGGGTTCGAGAAGTCATGATATTTTTGTTTTTTTCTCTCATTTCAACTCTTACCAAAATTATATAAAATCCATTCAAAGGGATGTCCGTGCATTACTTACCAATATGATTCATGTAGTTTTGCGCATTGGCAATATTGTACTTTTCATACCGTACTTATAATAGTTAGGGCATAAGTTAGTAAGGTATTTTGAAGTGAAAGATCCTTCCGTTATTCAAAAGCAATTATCTCAGAACAAAAGAAACAGAAGAATCGCTCTGCATTTGAATATTAAGACAATATCTTGTACATAAGACACAGTTTCACAAAAACCATGGGTTCACCTGGATGGGGCAAGAAATGTGATCAGAGGAGCTTAACAATTGAATAAATGAATACTTCATGGCACTTTCTATGTTATTATATTATTTTCATTTTACAAACAATTTCATACAATTCTGTCAATAAAGTACAATACAATGTCAACACAAAATAAGATTTCATACAATTCTCTCAATTTCTTGTATAAAGGAAATCTGTTGAAAAAACAAAACAAAATTTAGATTAATTTGAAACTTTGTAGCTCATACATATTGATAAGTTAGTAAAAAGAAAATTATTATCAACTACATTAGGTACTGAGCTACCACATCAAGAGACCTACAACTGAAGGAAATATTGAAAATGTATACTTGTGAAATGAGAGTGTGCAGTCTTCAGTTTTGCGATTTGTGCAGTTAAATACCGCACACACTTTAACCATTGTGCATTATCAAAGAAATTTCATGAGTAGACAAACTATAATAATACAATCTTTCATAATAATACAATCTACATTGCTCATAAATAAACGATGTTGACCCCAATATGGCCGACTACAACCGTTCAATACCGTTCAATTTGCAACGCGACACTAGCGCTACGAGTGGGTCTAGTTTACTATTACAATGTCTTTGGTTGGGCCCAAGATGGTCTCCATCAATCCCATCGCCACCCGGTCGTCGCGCTCCAGGATGTACAAGCCTTTTCTCAGCACTTGAGGATTCCAAATTATTTTGGTTCAATGTCTCGAACTAAGAGAGAGAAACAAATCTGACACTAAAATCGAAATTTCTACTCGCCTTCTAACTTCGACATGTCTGTTTATGTGTCTGTAATGGGGAAAACAACCAATAAATTAGTGCGGTTCGATATTAGTATAAACATTTCTGAGAAATTTCATCTCTGCCTCTGCTTATGTGAGGATGTAAAATCGTTGTGAAAAGCATAACTGATACTGAAAACGACCGATAAACTGCGACGTGTACCCAAATTTCAAATGTCCCTCCCTATTTAAAAATAAGAATGATGTAGGTACATCATAAAACAAAGACCATAGCTGACTGAAAGTTAGGTAGGTACATACTTACCGCAAAATGTCATAGTTTAGGTAGGTGGGAGGCCTAATTTTGTAATTCTATTATAACACTGCTTAGAAATTGCAACACCCTTCTGATCTCTAGTGAGGTCAGAGCTAGAATCATAGCAATTCGATCGATGTATTAAAAAAAATAAAATTAAAAAATAATCTCAAAAATTGGACCAGAGGGGGCATACAAAGTATTTGGCTCTCCAGCCAAAAGCAAGACCGTATATCATCTTATTCAACTACCCTCAAATTTTGAACAAATAATATAATTGTAAGATGGAATAATATTAAAAGTTTTGTACCATAAGTGCCTATTTATACAGGAACATATAGTGAACATTTTATACAGGAACATATAGTGAACATTTCGGTTCATATTAAGTATGTATATCTAAATGTCCTTTGCGAGATAAATTCTCATAAAGTATAAGTATATTTTATTTTAATACCTTTTTAAATTTTTATTTTATACTCACATCCGCTGTTATGATTAAATGTTCCATGCTCCACAGCATGATTTCACAGATTTAATTCTTTACTGATGCATACATTCAATTTTTCGTATGTACCTATGTACATTGCACTAGTTAGGTGTGTGTGGTCTTAAAACTGCATTCATAGCAAAAAAAAAAAAAAAAACGTCTGCCAAGTTGGGTGTAGCACCTAGCTTCCTCGTTTACCTATCTTCTTCTTCCAACTATCATCCAAATTTAGGAGAACTCGAATGAATAGTGAGTGATAAGATGGAACATGATGGAATTTACGTTTGCGCATGCGCAGAATGAAGTATTGATTTGGCAACAATGAAACTGATATCTACAACCGAACCCGCGCATTCTCTAGCAATTTCATTGAAATCGGATGAAAACAGTGAAAATTAAGATCGTTATAAAGATTTCACATAGGCGCATGCGCAGTGGCTATAAATGATACAATCCTGTTCAAATTGATATGGGATGATCAAATCGTCATCCCCCAGCTATCATCCAAATTTGAGCGAGATGGGACGACTAGGTCGTGACAAAATGGAGAGTAATGGAATTTACGTTTGCTCATGCGCAGAGTGGAGTATTGATTTCGCAACAATGAAACTGATAGGGGACCGTCTACATCCTAGCCTGCACATTCCTTAAAAATTTCATCCAGATCGGATGAAAACTGTGAAAAATAAGCTTGTTACAAGGATTTCATATTGGCGCATGCGCAGTAGTTATTAATGATACAATCATGTTGAAATTTATATAAGATGATCAAATTGTCATCCCCCAACTATCATCCAAATTTGAGCGAGATCGAACAACTGGGGCGTGAGAAATGATTCTTGGTAGAATTTACGTTTGCGCATGCGCAGAATGAAGATTGATTAGGCAACAATGAAACTGATAGGGGACCATCCGCAACCTAACCCGCGCATTCTCTGACGGTTTCATTGAAATCGGATGAAAACTGTGAAAAAATAAGCTTGTTACAAGGATTTCATATTGGCCCATGCGCAGTAGTTATTAATTATACAACCATGTTAAAATTGATGTGAGACGATCAAATTGTCATCCCCCCCACTATCATCCAAATTTGAGCGAGATCGAACGACTGGGGCGTGAGAAAATTATGCTTGGTAGAATTTACGTTTGCGCATGCGCAGAGTGAGGTATTGAGTCAAGAACGATGAAACCGATAGGGGACCCCAGCCCATTCCCTGAAAATTTCATCCAAATCGGATGAAAACTGTGGAAAATAAGCTCGTTACAAGGATTTACGGACAGACACACGACAGACACACACACATACAGACAGACAGACACGGAACCACAGTTGTTCAGAATGGTCTAAAACGTAAAATGCAAGTGGAAATTTTGATTTTGGAGACCAAAATTTTTTTTCCTCTACCTTTAGGTAGACTCGGAAGCAATAAGTATGAATCTTAAATGTTGTGTTTATTTATTTATTAATAAGCACGGCTTTCGGCCAATCAAAAAGGCAGTTAGTACAAAGTATGTAAAAAAAAAAATTTTAAACTTGGAATGAAATGAAAAAATACCGAATGGAGAAAATAGAAATAAAAGCATCATTTGTATACATCAAATGCAATTCATGACTAATTCACAAAGCCACTGACACAAAACACATCACTGCGAATGGAGGTAAGGCACCTCTTGATATGCGGAAGATCATCGAAGAAAAGTCAAAATCCACAGTCTGGAGGACAGCATTAGTTTCCGAGGTATCCGATACGTAGGCCTTTGCAGTTGATAATTGTTGGCAGCAAATGGTACATAAAACAATGAGTTGGAACGGGTGGTGTAGCTAGGAACGTGGATTTTCACTCTTGAGAGAAGGGATGGGCACTGAATCCCACCATTAAATCCCATTGAATCCTTTTTTTTTTTTTTTTTTTTTTTTTTTTTTTTTTTTTTTTTTTTTTTTTTTGTGGAAAAATAAGACATCCGCCAAGATACGCCGGTCCCTCAACTCAGGTAGATTGTACCTTGCAGCTAGAGTGGCAAACTGATATTGGCTAGCCGGAACTCTCAGCTTGTAGCAGAGGAACCTGAATACTTGAGAGGAACCTGTGTTTGCAAATACTCGTAGGTAGTTGTCTGTACGGCACCGCACTGGTAAATACCAACTCAGCCGCAATCTTGAGCACACTTTGTTCCATATACGTGGAGGTACTGAAACCTTCCTTAGAATTCTTCCCTGTATTCAGTCTTAGGAGGGTGAATATTTGATTATTCGGGGAGCTCCGTCAAAGTGATATTAATGGAAGGGTCTGGAGGAGTACCTAAGTGCCGTCTTCCTATCAATATCTGGCAGTCTGACTCATTACTTTCGGAGTAATGAATCGTGCCTGTACGCTTTCCGACGAAGAGCTTAACCATTTTGAATCGAATGATAAAACTTGCATATCTCTCCAACTCCGATATAACCGAGTTTTACAATTGGACTCACAAATTTGTAGTTTGTTATATTCAATTGTATGTGCTCTTAGGGGATAAACTAGTTCAATAAAGTGAACAGAGAGTTCCTAAAGACGATTTTTAACGGTACGGCGAAACTAACGACGTTAGTGAGTATGCTCTGCGCATGCGTGCGCGCATGCGCATTATAACGGTGTGAATTTACGTTTTGGCGCTAAACTAAGACCGTACTAGGCCGGTAAACAACGGTACTCAGTCATAACGGTCATGAACGTAACGTCTCGCCGTTGGGGTAAAATAACCTTACAGGATGGTAACACTTCCTCGATATCGCCTGTCAACAAAACATTGGATTACACTCATGCCCATGAACAAACTACAATAGTATGTTGTTTGTGCATAAACCTGTGCGTCAAAACCATTTTGTGGAAGATTGAAAATGATTTGCGTTGACTTGGTAAGACCATTGTAAACGTTTGCCTGTTCGATTTCCCAGAGGTAGGTATGTACGTACGGTACCTACAGCGCTCATGCCAAACATCCTCTCGAGATCTGTCAGACGATTGGGGTATGATAATCGTCGCAAGAGAATACAAAGAGCAGTAGTGCCAGGCACTTTATATCCCTTGGATCGAACGATTTCCGGTACCCCGAGATGTACCAACAACAAATCAATATCAGGTTTCCGAAATCGAAACTGGAGAAGAGCATCTTCTTCCCACATTCCGCTGAGTGAAAATCTTCCAAACTCCTCTGCTAACTGACGAGGAATTCGGGGTCGGCCCTCGTTTTCCACGAAGTTATCCAAAACGAGTATAAACTGTTCGGCGGAGATAAGGCCCACAGAACATAGATGCATGAAACGATCCATAACAAAATCGTTCTCTTCAAAATAGAGAAAAGTAAAAATAAATAGATATGTAAATAGAAAATACAGAAAAATAAAAAATACGAGATTCAAACGGGAAAGAGCAATCAAAACAGCGCTCAACTAGGTAAAACTAACGGTGAATGGGAAAATTGGTGTCACTTTTTAATTTAGCGTCACTTAAATTATGGCCGTAACTCTCCATCACCTTAATCCTTCCATGCCGTTATTTTGCATCCGAGTTAGCTTTAGAGTGATTCGCCCTAGACAGACTGCGTAACGGCACTACCACTAACGGCATACCGTTATCAAAAAGCATCCTAGGAACTCTCTGTCATCTCGGTTGTGAAGGAGTTGGAGAGATTTGCAAGTATTACGGTTCGATATCGCGTGAAAAAATACGTAGAAACTTACCGCAAACTCGTAGGTTCATAGAAAGTCATGTTTCTAGAAAACCTTCGATTTCATTTTTTAAAAACCATAGTTTTAACATTAAAACCAAATTTCCTCCCCTAAATAGCAAAGTAAAATTGACTATACCATGGCCGGGTGGCCAATGGACATACCCTTCTTACTCACAGACACCTGCTTGCTCAGTGGGTCGACGTTTTATCCGGACCAGACAAGGTCCGATCTCTGTTGTTACACCTGAGAGCAGCTGAGCTCTAATACGAACTCTGATATATGATCTGTGACATATTTATATACATCTAGTCGTAGTTATTTCACTTTGCTGGTTGTATATACAGTGAAACTTGGATAATTCGAACCTCAAGGGACCAGTCAAAAACTTCGAATTAAAGAAGTTTTAATAAATTATAATAAATTATATTTTTTCACAAACTACAGTACGAAGTAAAGTACATACAGTAACATTGAATACTGTATTGACCAACAGAATATTGAACAATAAATATAAAGACACCTGGAATGGTACTGTATTCAACTGCAACCATTGAAAACAATCTATTGTTTTTCAAAAAAGGATGATATTTTGGCATGTTTCCTTGAATTAAGTCTCTCGGCCAATATAAAAGATTCCAACGCATTCAAAGAGGAGGGGAAGGGGAGTTATCAGACTGTACGATGGCACTGACTTGCATGCATTTGGTCTAACGCAAACCTTTTGCCGAATATCGTTACTAAAACGTATTTCCCGATAAATTTACAATTATTTTGAGTCGCAGCTTAAAATGTATACCAAACGCCAAAAATTCGAACTATCCAAAATAAAATTCGAATTAAGTATCCACGATTTTTTAGCATTGTTTAAATACCAAATGCTCGGGACCAAGAGAAATATTCGAATTAAAAAGATTTCGAATTAAAGAAGTTCGAATTATCCAGGTTCCACTGTAGTAGCATGTATATAGTTATTAGCCTATTTTACATCTAGTCTTAGTTGTATTTTATTTTTTGGGTTTTTTTTTTACCCATTTGAGGGGCTAAACAGTGGTCATCACTGTACCGCTCATTTTTTCACCCCTCCGATTCGCCAGTGGAGTCCATGATGGCGCTCCTTTATAGTCAAGGATGGCAGCATGGCTCTCCATAGAATCCTGCCACTTTCAATGTCCCTTTAGACACTTTGTTCAATGCCGCTAATGACCCTTCTGGATGAGGTGCAGCTTAAACCTTAAATAAATTTAAAAAACGCTGCAAATTATTTCACAAAGGTTTATTATTCTTTCAATTAAGTATGATCGTAGTTTTAGTTGGCTTGCGTACGTCATAAGGCCCGTCCAGACTCCTCGGCGTGTCCTATTTCGAGTTGCCACAACCTATACTTCTATAATTAAATACGTATGTTTATATTTCTCGATTTGAGCTCCTAACAAATCAAATAATCATTGCCTTAATAATATCATTATCTAAGTACGTACGAAAAGTCGAGAGGATATGTTATTAAATATGCGTAGGCAAAGCATTGATATTAACACACAAATATGACCTAGAAAAAAACGTGTATTCATGCCTCGAAGGAACATGAAATTCGAAAGCAATACAAGTGTAGGAAGTTTTCCAATCCACCCTGGAGGTACTCCCTAGGTCTCGTTACCTCACAACCGGAGGTTCACCGCCCTATTACGCTTACACTATCATATCAATCATATTTTTCCATCAACATTCATTTGAAAGTTGTGCATTTTGAGATGAGTGAATTTTGTCCTAACATGAGAATAATAATTATTAGGTTGTGCAGTTGTGGTCGTGCATGATCTGGTCCTGAAGTGTTCTGTTGCGAAGTCCTACTGCCCATTGTTATCCTAACCGTGGAATATTAGCTTGCGCAGTTGTGGTTGAGCAGGTTGGAGTTTTAACACGTCAGTCTAACACTCAAAGCCTCGAAAAATACACTTTTTCGCCCGTTTTTGGCCCATAGCATCTATGCGAGTAAAGCGATCGGGATGGTTAAACGTTAGGACCAACTAGACCCCAAATGGAGTCTATGTGCGAAAGAACGGGTTTTTTAAAGTCAATTCTTAGGCCTTTTATGGCCCGGACGGCGGACGGACATTTCAAATTTGGATTCTACGCACCTTGAAACGTAAAGTGACAAAGTTTGAGGGGGGGTTATACAAATTTTTTGCTATACGATCACATAGGCTTATTATTGGAAATAATAAACCAAAATATATATAGTGCCTGTGCAAAACTAAAATTAATCAACACAGGGGAAACTCCGAGATTTTTATGAAATTTTCAAGGATTTAGCGTTTTAGCTCCTAGAAGTTCCCCTATAAATTGCATTACCATTGCAGTAGCAGTAGTCTGTGCATATGTGCAAACATTGATTCCTTATAACTTTGACTTATCAATCATTCCAACTCGACCTTTGTTCTTCAACTAAAGCGGCCTCTAGACGTGTAATGCACGGTGCAAACCGGGTTGCACAATATATTGATGGCAGCCCCTAGATACTCAATGTTATTGCAGTGTTTACGTTTGTGCAAAAAGTTGTAACGTGTGAAGGCGGCATTGACGGTTGCGCAATAAATTGTGCACTCAGTCACTCAGACGTACAACCACATTGCGCAAACAGTAGGTACCCATCAGGTTTCCATAAGGTCAACATGGAATTTTGTATGCAAAGAATTTATCTTTTTTACAACTTCTGGTTTCCCAGCGTCTGGGTACCTTTCGCGGTATTTTTCGACCAAAAATTCGTACTGCTCCGCCTTCTTTTCCCGATTACTATATTCTTTGGACTTGACCCGGGAACACTAGTATGCGTCAAAATGACTCACAAAAAAAAAAATAGTTTCGCTCCCCTTCCGCGATAGTTAGCTTCAGGCGCTTTTCCACTCCTGACAACTTGGATTAGTTAGTGTTCTTGAAAATTCCGCAGGAGGTGGATCGTCTGACCTTCTAATGGGTGAGTTGCACTATGTTATTTCAAAACCTAGTGAGTCAGTTTGACTAACACTAGTGTTTGATGTAAATTTTTGTAGGTCTCTCTGACTCATTCTAGTGATGAAGGCTTAACGAATGTACGTCAAACTGACTCACACTCGTGTTTTGGTTCTAAATGTTGGACGTCAAAATGACTCATGTTCCGTAACCAGTGTTTGATTGAGATGAATACGTATTTACCAATTGTGCTTTACCAAAAGTCTATTTGTCAGTGTACTTCACCTAACTGATAGTTTTCATTGTTATTGCTAGGAAAAGCCTTAAAAATGGCGAAAAGAAAAATTTCTGAAATGGCAGAACAAGAAATTTCGGAAATTGTGCTCGAGTCTGAAGATGAAGATGTCAATGATTTTGTCGAATTTGAGAGTGACGATGACTCCTATTCGGACTTCGAACCTCTGCCTGAAGACTTCGTTATTGACGAGGAGCACTCGTCAACAGCACTCTGCACAGCTATCAGCTGTGCAGAGTATAGAGTCTAATGCAGATACTAGACCCTCCTCATCCCAAGGAGGAACTGAAAGTATGACTAACCAGAAACCTGTGAAGGAGAAAATCCAAATTGGCTCCTCAAACAACTTGTGACTACGCCACTCTCAGATGGGATAAGGAACACGTGATTAGAAAGAATGGATTCGAGTGAGCCACGTCACCCATTGCCCCAGCACCGCAGCGTACAAGAGGTAAGAATGTTGTGCACATCAAGCCAGGGAGTGCAGGTAATTGCAAGATTCGCCAAACAGCCTATTGAGTGCTTCAAATTATTTTTTACACCCAACATGATGACAATGATTTTGGAATTCACCAATAAAGACATTTTAAGAGGACGTGAAAAATATAAGAAAATCAAGAATTCAACTCTCCGCGATACTTGAGAAGCAGAACTGCTAGGTTTGTTTGGTTCACTCATACATGCAGGAGCAATGAAGCACAACCACCTCAACTCTCGAATATTGCATGATCTTGTAATATGTGGTGACTTTCACCGTTCAATAATTTCTGAATCACAATTTTCTTTCCTAATTACAATTTTTCGAAATTGGCTGAGCAGCTGAGCCAAGAATGGATGAAGACGCGCCAAACCTTACCAACCTTGAGAAAAAACATCCTGGAATCAATTGAGAGATGTCTCCAGAAAAATAAAACAAATGATGCACCAGAAGAAGCATTAGAGCAGTAGCCACTGCCGGAAGTTCTCTCAGCCCAAAAACGCACTTATTGCAAATTCTGGAAGTACGAAAAAAGAAGGAGAAGGAAAACAGCGTCACAATGCAAAAAATGTGCCAAACCCATCTGCGGTGAACACACCATCAAGTATTGTGTCCACTGCCACATGAGTCTCATTAATTCCAGTTTTCTTCGTTTCCATTTTCTATTTCATGAGCTGTCCCCATTTTTTTGTTTATTATTTTCAATAATAAACCTTTGGAATCACTACAGAAAACATTTAAAAAATAATATTTCGTGTGGAGTTAGGTAGTTGCATTAATCTCAAAACAGAGTCTTTTAAGTCTAATAGGATCTCGATTTATAAGTATTTACCTAGTCTGTAACACCTAATACTTAATTGCATTCTATTTCTCAGGAATGCAATTACAAAGACATTGTGAGATTTATCACGAAAAGACTGATATATGGTATGTTTGATATACTAAAACGCAATTTTTATGTGATGAGTAATTATAAGAAATTAAATGATCTCCTATAAATGAGTTACCTCAAGTGTTTTTTCTCGAAGACTTTTACCTTCAAGTCAATATATGTACTTGAGACTTTTGATATATAAATTTATATTTTTGCGACAGATAAGTAAGCTTTATCCTACCCACTTTGTCTCTAGTGGTCTTTAGTCCAGAGGTGTTGAAATTACCAATGTAGCCTTAATATGTCCTTAAATTCAACTATGTACACCAAAGAGTTTAATTACACCTTTCACCTCGGTTTATGTTTGTTTTTATTTTTTTAAATCCGCATGTGAGTCAAAAAGACTCAGTACTAGTAACAAGCGCATACCAAGTAAGTCTAGTGTTCCCGGGTTAACATCCCACAATGCCGGGAGACCATGATAAGTCTCAATGAATTTGGCAATAAATTTTTTTTTTTTTTCTCGTTTTTATCACTATTCATGATGCCGCGTAGTTGACAGGACGAGTTGTCTGATGACACTGCCAGGTGCAGCCAGGTTGCGCAATATTGCCATCAATTTCTTTTCCAGTTTGTGCAATATATTTCAAACTTTTGGTCAGTCACGCAATGTATTGCACAATCTTTCAATCTCGCCCTCACACGATCAATTATATTGCACAAACCAGATTATAGCGCAACTAGAGGCCTGTTAGGGCTTGGAAAGCCCTAATCTAGTCCGTATAACAGTAGTACCTAACAGGAACTCAGCACATTATAGTAACGATATTTGTCGTACCTATTTGCGGCGTTATGTGACGTGGTGCAAAGCTAAGGCGATGTTCTTCGCAATTTCAAAGATCGTTCAGAAATAACTCTCCTAGATTTTAGTAACTACACTACGTTTCTTACTTACCGTGGCAACTGTTGTAACTGCCACAGCCTAATAAACAGAGTCTCCCTATCAAATTTCAAGTTCCTACAAGGAACAGGAAAGAATTTAGCTCACTCAGCTGATCAGAAAAGACCCCATCACAACGTTTCTTACTTACCGACACTTTTGCAACTAACTTGGGGCTGTGCTGATTCGGAATATTATTTATATAAAGACAAGAAGAATTATATATAAAGTTCTTCAGTTTCAATTTCTTCGTTCAGAAATAACTCTGATAGATGTTAGTAACTACTCTACGTTTCTTACTTACCGTGAATTGATGGCAACTGTTGTTACTGCCACACCTAATAAAGAACTCTCGTTGATAAGGACCGCCTAGAACACGATCAAGGCGGGTATAGAGACGAACGGCGACACTTTCGCAACAAACTTGGGGCCGTACTGATTCGAATGAGCCGTCTAACACTAAAATCGGACCGCGAAGTTCTTCACAATTTCAAAGACCGTTCGGAATTATATATAAAGATAATATTGCACGTCTAGGGGCCGCTTAATTCTAAACGCCCATGTTACAATGTGTGAGGAAGCTATACTGCCCACCCAACTTGGCAGACGTTTTAAATATTCAATATTCCAACATTCATCAGGTTCATACCCATTAATTATCAGACTAATGAACGCCATTGAGTACATATTCTTCTTTATATATAATTCTTTGAAATTGTGAAGAACTTCGCGGTCCGAGTTTAGTGTTGGACTGCTCATTCGAATCAGCACGGCCCCAAGTTTGTTGCAAAAGTGCCGCCGTTCGTCTCTATACCCGCCTTGATCGTGTTCTAGGCGGTCATTATCAACGAGAGTTGTTTATTAGGCTGTGGCGGTAACAACAGTTGCCATCAATTCACGGTAAGTAAGAAACGTAGTGTAGTTACTAACATCTAGGAGAGTTATTTCTGAACGAAGAAATTGAAACTGAAGAACTTAGCGGACTTTATATATATAATTCCGAACGATCTTTGTATATAATTCCGAATCAGCACAGCCCCAAGTTTGTTGCAAAAGTGTCGGTAAGTAAGAAACGTAGTGATGGGGTCTTTTCTGATCAGCTGAGTGAGCTAAATTCTTTCCTGTTCACTGTAGGAAGTTGAAATTTGATAGGGAGACTCTCTGCGACATTAAGAGACGAGTGAAGTGATGGGGTCTTTTCTGATCAGCTGAGTGAGCTAAATCCTTTCCTGTTCACTGTAGGAAGTTGAAATTTGATAGGGAGACTCTCTGTTTATTAGGCTGTGGCAGTAACAACAGTTGCCACGGTAAGTAAGAAACATAGGTAGTGTAGTTACAAACATCTAGGAGAGTTATTTCTGAACGATCTTTGAAATTGTGAAGAACATCGCCTTAGCTTTCCACCAGGTCACTTAACGCCGCAAATAGGTAGGACATATATCGTTACTATAATGTGCTGAGTTCCTGTTAGGTACTACTGTTATACGGACTAGATTAGGGCTTTCCAAGCCCTAACAGGCCACTAGTTTGAATATGAATAACTACCGAGTTAATGTAGGCTTTGGTGTTAACCGAGTTGATGAAAATTTGACGATGACTCGCCTTCAATTTGCAGCCCCTCAAAATCCCGACGAGGCTCGTGATGCGGTTCTCTGTGAAATACATGACTGAAGCTTCTCCGGCTCAAGTGGAAGATATGGTTAACAGATTGCTTTGCAAAAAATGGTTGGCGATGGAGAGCGAACTGAGCTGCAGGTAAAATTCTATTTATAGGTTCTAAAAATGATTAATCGTCATTTTGCAACACACGCTATCTCACTTTGTACCTACTCGAAATGCGGTGAGTATAGGTGTGAAATTTCGCGAGCCATTGGTTTACTAATGAAGTTTTCGCAAACAGCCAAAAAATCGCCAGTTATTTCAAATAAACCGAACAAGTGCTATCTAAAGCTCAAGACGCAACAGGTTCTTTTTCCTTTTAATGCATTTATTGAAAACATAAGAAATTTATCTCTATCTCTATCTCTATCTATACTATTAATAAGAATGAAACTCCGTTTGTCTGTCTGTCTATCTGTCGTGTCTATGCACGGCCAAACGGCTGAGTGGGGGGAGTCTACGAGTGGGGGGATCTTCTTGGGATTTTCCGATAGGGGGAGCGAGCAAATTTAAAATTTTCTAATCCCAGCCGAACCATGGGCCGTAGGGCGGGAGGGGGGTCGAAGTAAGAATTAATGTGGGCTTTTTGGACTTCCCCGCTTCCCCTACCCCTCTAAACGGCCGTTGACAATTCCGGAAAAATACGGGTTTCGTAGGTTTTTGAACGAGGAAGACGACGGCGCGATCGGATCGCGAAAAAAGTATCGGGAAATGCGTTAAAAAAATGCGAGAGTACGGACCCGTTTTCTCGAAAAGTCCGCCGAAAAACTTGGTTTTTTCCGATTAAAATATACCCCATAAAGGTACGTTTTTCGGAACGGTTTTCGCGGGCGAAATACAGCTTTGGGTCCGCCAAATCTGAATCCGAAATCGGATATCGAAAAAAGTGACGGGCAGTCGGTCAAATTGCGAGCGGAATTGCGAGGGAAGCGTTTAACATCAGAAATTAATCGACCACGGGCCGCCGTTACACAACGTTGCTTACCTGAAAGGGACGCGATGACCCCCAGGGGACTCACTACGCACTTGACTCACTTTTTGCGAGCGAAGCGAGCAACATTCCCTACATGCCAGAGTTTGCGAGCGAAGCGAGCAACATCCCCAAATAAACTTTTCGTGGTTCCACGTAGTTTTATAAGATTTAATTTGTTTGTAAGAATTTCCAACAGAAAAAAACGTCTGCCAAGTTGGGTGGGCAGTATAACTTCCTCAAGCGAGCGAAGCGAGCAGCATTCCCTACAGAAGTTAAACCTACCCTTAGAGATCTACCGTTTGCGAGCGAAGCGAGCAACATTCCCTACATGCCACATTTTGCGAGCGAAGCGAGCAATTTAATGGGGGGTCCGGGGGGCTTGCCCCCTGGCTGGACGTGGAGGCGAGCGTAGCGAGCCGGAGCGGCTAGTATTAAATAACAGGCAAAAAAATGCTACTCCCCACTATAAGTAAACTTGTGCTGTGGCGAGGAGTTGAAAGCTTAACACTTAACTAATAAATAAACATCATTCTTTGAGTTGAAATAAATTAAATCTTTGGAAAATAAGAATAATAATAAGCATCATGATTGTCGTGGGTACATAGGCAGGTTCTAGGGAAAATGTACCTACACTTTATCCGATAACTTGGGTTACAGTATAATGGTTTTTCAACTTGATCTTCAGTTGTGAATAGGGTTGCCAGATTTTTTCGGATCATATAAAGTACATCCTGGCTGCAACCAAGGAAAAATAAAGTATTTCAATGAAAGTTAAAGTATGCCTACATTAAAGTTAACGTTCTCGACTTACACACTAAGGTATTTTTCATTCAGCATCTGCACACAAGTGCTTGAATGTATCAGATTACTGAAAATAAGAAAGTTCGGTTTGATGAATTAAAAAAAGTCCAGTCATGCAGCATGACCCCATGAGCAAATTTTTGAAGAAATCTTCGACATTTCGAGCGGAGCGAGGCCTTGGGTCTGCGTGCTAGTACGTACATAAATAGAACTTCTTCATAATTTCATGGATGATATTTTCTAAGCCACAGTCAGTATTAAAGCTACATCAAGTCCTAAAACAGTTGAGCGTAAAACATTAAAGAGAGCGACCGAGAGAATCGGAGGACGGAATATTTCACAGAGTAAACTCATCAGTTGTGATTACATTTTTTTTTTCTTTTAAACAAACACCTACTACTTACGTTTTGAACAGCATGGTTCTAGGATCGGTTATACAGGGATACTTCCATAAGAGTAGTTTAATCTGAATTTGGACAATGTTTCATGCAAATATTACCGATTTTTACAACTAGCGAACGGCATTATTTCGATTTTTGACTGATTTTTCAACTTTGAAATTTTTGAAAACTTGATACATATTCTTATAGGAAATTTTACGGTGATTCCGAATATACCACTTGTTAGTATGCTGAAAAATTTATTTCGCACAACAAATCGCAAAAAAACAGGCTATTTTGAAATTTTTGACTACATTTTTGAAAATTTCAACCCGAAGATGTAATCCGATCATGCTGGCCAACGAACTTGAACTTTCGTTTTGTGTCCTTAACATTTTAAAATTTGTTTGAAGTTTCTAGCACAATTCTACGGACAGTTATCGTCTGGAATGACACATACATACATATATACATACATACATATATACATACATACATACATATATACATACATATCAACGTATATTAAACAACCCATGCTACAGTTTGAACGCAACAAATCAAGTTTCTGTAGCAAAATGCGGCAACTATTTCCTTTGAACAAATTCGTTGATGCTTTCCAGAAGTTCAATGAAGTTGTCAAAGCATCTTTCTCAGTCAGGTTGGATCCGAAATTCATTGAATACATCAATGAATTCAAAGCATTCTTCTTTGGATATTCCAGTCACTCCAAAAGTTCACAAGGTTTCCTTTCATGTGGAACAATTTTGTACCAAACACGGAAATGGCCTCGGCTTTTACAGTGAACAGGCTATGGAGGCCGTGCATCATGATTTTTCTGCGACGTGGGCCAAATATAAAGTATCGCGAATCAATTCTGAGTATGGATTAAGAGCTGTATGCGAATATAATTCTCTGCATATGTAAAATGCTAAAATGCCATTATTTTTATTTTCTATTCAGTTTAGATATAAATGTTATGTTAAAATTTATATAACGAATCATTATAAACTCACACACAAGATTACACATTGACACACACGCATACTCACAGGCATTTATAAGAGCTTCATGCAGATATAGTCATTATTTTGTTCAATAAAATGTTATTATTTTTGTTTTTTCAATTATATTTGATCACAAAATATTTCAGAACTATGAAACTAGATGAAAATTCTATTGTATAATTTCACATAAATAATATTTTTTTCAGAATTTTGGCGTTTATAGCGTATTTTCATAATTAAAGTATCAATTAAAAATTCAAAATCTGAATAAAAAAAACGGCTCAATGTTTGATTTCAGTTTTCCTGAATTATAACCCTAACATATTCCCAAATCATATTTCGAAAGAAAATTTGAAGGGCAAGCACTTTGAGGTCAAATACGATCGTGGACCACCGTGCGCTAGTCTCGCTACTATACGAATGAAAAAAAGAAAAAGTTCCATTCATGCAGCATGATCGTATGAGCGAATTTTCGTAAATTATTGTATTGTATAATGTTGAATTGTTTTGAAATTTGAGCTTTTTGAGGGCAAGGGAACTGTTAAATAATAATTTTATGGCAAAAAACGTATTCTAAATAATAACCTGCTATTCAAATAGAGGTTCTGAATTTCTAGCCTTTTTTGCAGTTTTTATCGAATTTTTAGCAAATTTTGATGAATTTTAAGTACATTTTCCAGCATAATTGTGTACATACATTTTTGGATGTTCTTTTTTATAGTTAACAAACTTTATTTGAGCAATATTCTACCAAAAAATATAAACTGAACGATTTTTAGCCATTTTTTTAGCCATTTTTAGAGATTTTTTGAGTACATTTTTTAAAATTTGACCAATTTAATGTGCTCAAAAAGTGTTGTCCAACGAGCTCATCCTTTCTTTTGAAATGCTTGATTTTTTGGCGAAAGAACGAAGTTTTTATCTCAATTCTATCGAGAGTTATCGTCTGCAATGACACATACATATATATATATATATATATATATATATATACATATATATATATATATATATATATATATTATATATCTATGTATATATATATATATATGAAAAAGCGTTAAACTCTAGGATTCGTTTCAGAATGCCCCCCCCCCCCCCCCCCAAGCGCAACGACTCGACACCCCCCCCCCCCCCCCCACTAAAATATTTATTAAATAGGTAATGTAAATGATACATCATACACTGATGTGATAAAGAATGTTGTATTTCTTGTCTTACAAATGTAAGTAAATAATTTTTAATTGACAGTAAAACAAGTACAACACGTATATGTAGAATTTCAATTATCTACAGTAACTATATACATTGCTCAAAATACACCATTTAGGCTACTATTATGCTGTCATTAGGGCACTCACAGGTATGCGCACAATACCTGTTTCTACAACATATTATCCAATAAAGTAATTCGAATTGAAAACAGCTGACGCTAGCAAATTGTTAGTATAAATCTTATTACTTGTTCATAAAAAAATTAAAAAAATACTCATTTTTCTAACCCCCCCCCCCCCCCAAATTTTAACGACGCAGTTTGCGTCGTGACCCCCCCCTGTGGGCACCCCTGATATATTTATATATAAAAGCGTTAAAATCCAGGAATCATTTCAGAATGCCTCAAAACAGATTTCGATGAAGAAAATTTTTGAAAATTTGTATTTTAAAATTTTTGGAGCCATTGCAATAGCTTTATTTTCTAAGAAAATTCGCTAAAATGCGTTAAACTTCAGAATATGATTCAGAATAGCCTGAAACGGATTTCTGCATAAAAGTTTTTTCAAAAATTCACATTCTACCAATTTTGAGGCGAGAGCAATAGCTTAATTTTCTTCAAAAATTCGCTAAAAGTATTCGAATACTTCATATCTCGCATCCGAATATCCGGACGATTTCAATAATCGAATGAAGCATTCGATTCTGCATTGGTATGTCCCATCACTAAACCATTCGTGATTCGTCCAGTTTTCTACCTTCCTCCCCGCTAAAGTCCACGTTTTCTCTCTATGAAATCAGTTTCATGTTGATTTAGTGATTCGAAGTGAAAAGTTGAATAACGGAGTGAGTTTACACATTTTTTTGGTGATTTTCTATTTTGAAAAGGATATTCAGAGTGATTATTGAGTTTAGACAGGAAATATTCAGCGACAATCCGCACATGCCGCATTCTGTAAGTCAGTTAAATTCAGATGGCAGTATTTGCAGAGAGTACTTAGGACCGAAGAACATGATTATGAACGGCTAGCATGCTCAATAAAAAATAAGTTCATACCGGCAATATTAGGGAGCAGCGTGACAGAAGCAGAATGCCAACTATTTTCTCTCCCAGCAAACAAAGGAGGACTAGCTGTAACGGATCCAAGAAGCTGTGCAAACAGTGCCTATATGATGGCAAGAGAAGGCTCATCAGAACTGATTTCAGCAATTCAACAGAACCGACGAGTAGATATTCCAGTGCATCAAACATGAGTATATTCAGCCAAACAAAAAGCACGAAAAAACAGGCCAGAGAGTGAAGATAAATTGTTGGATGAAGTTCTTAATATGTTTCCGGCAGAACAGAAAAGAGCAATTGAGAGATCAGTCGTTCATCTTTCTGGATCCAAAACATCGGGATGGCTCTCTGTGCTACCTCTTAGAAAACACAATTTTGATCTTGCCCCATCAGAGTTCCGAGATGCACTGGCAGTGAGGTATAAGCGGATACCAGTAGACATGCCGACTATATGTGATGGTTGTGGATCAAATAGGTTCAACTTGGAGCACGCTCTAAGTGTAAAACTGGAGGTTTGATCACACGCCGTCACAATGAAGTAAGAGACCTCTTAAGTGAGATGATGACGATCGCATGGGGCAACTGCGTGAAAGAACCAATCATCTCAGAGGCAAATGAACAATCTTCAGGGCTCAAGGGGGATTTGGCTTGCAGAGGGGTGTTTCACCACAGGAACCACAGAGGGAGGCGTTATTTGATGTACGTGTCACTGACACTGACGCTCCCTCTTATGTTTCCCGCCCTGTCGCAGCAGTTTTCATTGCAGCTGAAGAAGAAAAATAATAAACCAAAAGAGGAAGTATGCAGCTGCATGTGAAGAACGACGCGCATCTTTTACTCCGCTAGTCTGCTCGGTTGATTCTCACTTTGCACCACAAATGTGCAGTTTTGTGAAGGTGCTGGCTGAGCAATTGAGCGACAGGTGGGGTCGGCCCCAAGGTGTGGTGCGAGGATGGATTCGTGCGAGAATAGCCTTTGCCATCCTGCGCGCATCCAGCATGTGCATACATGGAGCTCGAAAACGCTGGAGAAGTGCAGAAGAACTTATTGGGTTTTATGACGGCGCAGCAACCCATTTTCACTGAGATATTTACTGACATATTTACACACACATCACAAACAGTACATTAAACGCCTCCTTTTCCCAACAACTTCTGAACCACAATCACCAATGCTACCACTATCCCGCACTAAAATGTCGAAATAAATGTTTTATATCTACGTTTAGACTGGTTAGTTTTAATTGAAAGGGGAATAATGAATGTGGAAAATTGGACAAATGAGGAGATCAGAGACAAGTTTATCGAGCTGGGCGTTCATGTGGGGCAGCCCGTGAGGACGGAAGGGGGGAGGAACTACATGATCAGAAGCTGAAGAGGCTGCTGGCGTCGAGCACGTCTGGGGAGTCGTCTTACCGGGAGGTCGCCTCCCAGACGCCTCCCAGATAAGTTCATTGAGCTGGGCGTTCATGTGGGGCGGCCCGTGAGGACGGAAGGGGGGAGGAACTACATGATTCAGAAGCTGAAGAGGCTGCTGGCGTCGAGCACGTCTGGGGAGTCGTCTTACCGGGAGGTCGCCTCCCAGACGCCTCCCAGATAAGTTTATTGAGCTGGGCGTTCATGTGGGGCAGCCCGTGAGGACGGAAGGGGGGAGGAACTATATGATTCAGAAGCTGAAGAGGCTGCTGGCGTCGAGCACGTCTGGGGAGTCGTCTTACCGGGAGGTCGCCTCCCAGACGCCTCCCAGATATGTTTATTGAGCTGGGCGTTCATGTGGGGCGGCCCGTGAGGACGGAAGGGGGGAGGAACTATATGATTCAGAAGCTGAAGAGGCTGCTGGCGTCGAGCACGTCTGGGGAGTCGTCTTACCGGGAGGTCGCCTCCCAGATATGTTTATTGAGCTGGGCGTTCATGTGGGGCGGCCCGTGAGGACGGAAGGGGGGAGGAACTATATGATTCAGAAGCTGAAGAGGCTGCTGGCGTCGAGCACGTCTGGGGAGTCGTCTTACCGGGAGGTCGCCTCCCAGACGCCTCCCAGATATGTTTATTGAGCTGGGCGTTCATGTGGGGCGGCCCATGAGGACGGAAGGGGGGAGGAACTATATGATTCAGAAGCTGAAGAGGCTGCTGGCGTCGAGCACGTCTGGGGAGTCGTCTTACCGGGAGGTCGCCTCCCAGACGCCTCCCAGATAAGTTTATTGAGCTGGGCGTTCATGTGGGGCAGCCCGTGAGGACGGAAGGGGGGAGGAACTATATGATTCAGAAGCTGAAGAGGCTGCTGGCGTCGAGCACGTCTGGGGAGTCGTCTTACCGGGAGGTCGCCTCCCAGACGCCTCCCAGATATGGTTATTGAGCTGGGCGTTCATGTGGGGCGAACCGTGAGGACGGAAGGGGGGAGGAACTATATGATTCAGAAGCTGAAGAGGCTGCTGGCGTCGAGCACGTCTGGGGAGTCGTCTTACCGGGAGGTCGCCTCCCAGACGCCTCCCAGATAAGTTTATTGAGCTGGGCGTTCATGTGGGGCAGCCCGTGAGGACGGAAGGGGGGAGGAACTATATGATTCAGAAGCTGAAGAGGCTGCTGGCGTCAAGCACGTCTGGGGAGTCGTCTTACCGGGAGGTCGCCTCCCAGACGCCTCCCAGATAAGTTTATTGAGCTGGGCGTTCATGTGGGGCAGCCCGTGAGGACAGAAGGGGGGAGGAACTATATGATTCAGAAGCTGAAGAGGCTGCTGGCGTCGAGCACGTCTGGGGAGTCGTCTTACCGGGAGGTCGCCTCCCAGACGCCTCCCAGATATGTTTATCGAGCTGGGCGTTCATGTGGGGCGGCCCGTGAGGACGGAAGGGAGGAGGAACTACATGATTGAGAAGCTGAAGAGGCGGCTGTCGTCGAGCACGTCTGGGGAGTCGTCTTACCAGGAGGTCGCCTCCCAGAGGCCTCCCAAATAAGTTCATTGAGCTGGGCGTTCATGTGGGGCGGCCCGTGAGGACGGAAGGGGGGAGGAATTTCATGATCGAGAAGCTGAAGAGGCGGCTGGCGTCGAGCACGTCTGGGGAGTCGTCTTACCAGGAGGTCGCCTCCCAGACGCCTCCCAGATATGTTTATTGAGCTGGGCGTTCATGTGGGGCGGCCCGTGAGGACGAAAGGGGGGAGGAACTATATGATTCAGAAGCTGAAGAGGCTGCTGGCGTCGAGCACGTCTGGGGAGTCGTCTTACCGGGAGGTCGCCTCCCAGACGCTTTAAGTTTTAATTGAAAGGGGAATAATGAATGTGGAAAATTGGTCAAACGAAGAAATAACGAACAAGTTTATCGAGCTGGGCGTTCATGTGGGGCGGCCCGTGAGGACGGAAGGGGGGAGGAACTACATGATTGAGAAGCTGAAGAGGCGGCTGGCGTTGAGCACGTCTGGGGAGTCGTCTTACCAGGAGGTCGCCTCCCAGAGGCCTCCCAAATAAGTTCATTGAGCTGGGCGTTCATGTGGGGCGGCCCGTGAGGACGGAAGGTGGGAGGAATTTCATGATCGAGAAGCTGAAGAGGCGGCTGGCGTCGAGCACGTCTGGGGAGTCGTCTTACCAGGAGGTCGCCTCCCAGAGGCCACCCAAATAAGTTCATTGAGCTGGGCGTTCATGTGGGGTGGCCCGTGAGGACGGAAGGGGGGAGGAATTTCATGATCGAGAAGCTGAAGAACCGGCTGGCGTCGAGCACGTCTGGGGAGTCGTCATACCGGGAGGTCGCCTCCCAGACGCCTCCCAGATAAGTTTATCGAGCTGGGCGTTCATGTGGGGCGGCCCGTGAGGACGGAAGGGGGGAGGAACTATATGATTCAGAAGCTGAAGAGGCTGCTGGCGTCAAGCACGTCTGGGGAGTCGTCTTACCGGGAGGTCGCCTCCCAGACGCCTCCCAGATATGTTTATTGAGCTGGGCGTTCATGTGGGGCGGCCCGTGAGGACGGAAGGGGGGAGGAACTATATGATTCAGAAGCTGAAGAGGCTGCTGGCGTCGAGCACGTCTGGGGAGTCGTCTTACCGGGAGGTCGCCTCCCAGACGCCTCCCAGATATGTTTATTGAGCTGGGCGTTCATGTGGGGCGGCCCGTGAGGACGGAAGGGGGGAGGAACTATATGATTCAGAAGCTGAAGAGGCTGCTGGCGTCGAGCACGTCTGGGGAGTCGTCTTACCGGGAGGTCGCCTCCCAGACGCCTCCCAGATAAGTTTATTGAGCTGGGCGTTCATGTGGGGCAGCCCGTGAGCACGGAAGGGGGGAGGAACTATATGATTCAGAAGCTGAAGAGGCTGCTGGCGTCGAGCACGTCTGGGGAGTCGTCTTACCGGGAGGTCGCCTCCCAGACGCCACCCAGATATGTTTATTGAGCTGGGAGTTCATGTGGGGCGGCCCGTGAGGACGGAAGGGGGGAGGAACTATATGATTCAGAAGCTGAAGAGGCTGCTGGCGTCGAGCACGTCTGGGGAGTCGTCTTACCGGGAGGTCGCCTCCCAGACGCTTTAAGTTTTAATTGAAAGGGGAATAATGAATGTGGAAAATTGGTCAAACGAAGAAATAAGGAACAAGTTTATCGAGCCGGGCGTTCATGTGGGGCGGCCCGTGAGGACGGAAGGGGGGAGGAACTACATGATTGAGAAGCTGAAGAGGCGGCTGGCGTCGAGCACGTCTGGGGAGTCGTCTTACCGGGAGGTCGCCTCCCAGACGCCTCCCAGATATGTTTATTGAGCTGGGCGTTCATGTGGGGCGGCCCGTGAGGACGGAAGGGGGGAGGAACTATATGATTCAGAAGCTGAAGAGGCTGCTGGCGTCGAGCACGTCTGGGGAGTCGTCTTACCGGGAGGTCGCCTCCCAGACGCTTTAAGTTTTAATTGAAAGGGGAATAATGAATGTGGAAAATTGGTCAAACGAAGAAATAACGAACAAGTTTATCGAGCCGGGCGTTCATGTGGGGCGGCCCGTGAGGCCGGAAGGGGGGAGGAACTACATGATTGAGAAGCTGAAGAGGCGGCTGGCGTCGAGCACGTCTGGGGAGTCGTCTTACCAGGAGGTCGCCTCCCAGAGGCCTCCCAAATAAGTTCATTGAGCTGGGCGTTCATGTGGGGCGGCCCGTGAGGACGGAAGGGGGGAGGAATTTCATGATCGAGAAGCTGAAGAGGCGGCTGGCGTCGAGCACGTCTGGGGAGTCGTCTTACCAGGAGGTCGCCTCCCAGAGGCCTCCCAAATAAGTTCATTGAGCTGGGCGTTCATGTGGGGCGGCCCGTGAGGACGGAAGGGGGGAGGAATTTCATGATCGAGAAGCTGAAGAAGCGGCTGTCGTCGATCAGAGACGAGTAGATATTCCAGTGCATCAAACAAGAGTATATTCAGCCAAACAAAAAGCACGAAAAAACAGGCCAGAGAGTGAAGATAAATTGTTGGATGAAGTTCTTAAAATGTTTCCGGCAGAACAGAAAAGAGCAATTGAGAGATCAGTCGTTCATCTTTCTGGATCCAAAACATCGGGATGGCTCTCTGTGCTACCTCTTAGAAAACACAATTTTGATCTTGCCCCATCAGAGTTCCGAGATGCACTGGCAGTGAGGTATAAGCGGATACCAGTAGACATGCCGACTATATGTGCTGGTTGTGGATCAAATAGGTTCAACTTGGAGCACGCTCTAAGTTGTAAAACTGGAGGTTTGATCACACGCCGTCACAATGAAGTAAGAGACCTCTTAAGTGAGATGATGACGATCGCATGGGGCAACTGCGTGAAAGAACCAATCATCTCAGAGGCAAATGAACAATCTTCAGGGCTCAAGGGGGATTTGGCTTGCAGAGGGGTGTTTCACCACAGGAACCACAGAGGTAGGCGTTATTTGATGTACGTGTCACTGACACCGACGCTCCCTCTTATGTTTCCCGCCCTGTCGCAGCAGTTTTCATTGCAGCTGAAGAAGAAAAATAATAAACCAAAAGAGGAAGTATGCAGCTGCATGTGAAGAACGACGCGCATCTTTTACTCCGCTAGTCTGCTCGGTTGATTCTCACTTTGCACCACAAATGTGCAGTTTTGTGAAGGTGCTGGCTGAGCAATTGAGCGACAGGTGGGGTCGGCCCCAAGGTGTGGTGCGAGGATGGATTCGTGCGAGAATAGCCTTTGCCATCCTGCGCGCATCCAGCATGTGCATACATGGAGCTCGAAAACGCTGGAGAAGTGCAGAAGAACTTATTGGGTTTTATGACGGCGCAGCAACCCATTTTCACTGAGATATTTACTGACATATTTACACACACATCACAAACAGTACATTAAACGCCTCCTTTTCCCAACAACTTCTGAACCACAATCACCAATGCTACCACTATCCCACACTAAAATGTCGAAATAAATGTTTTATATCTACGTTTAGACTGGTTAGTTTTAATTGAAAGGGGAATAATGAATGTGGAAAATTGGACAAATGAGGAGATCAGAGACAAGTTTATCGAGCTGGGCGTTCATGTGGGGCAGCCCGTGAGGACGGAAGGGGGGAGGAACTACATGATTCAGAAGCTGAAGAGGCTGCTGGCATCGAGCACGTCTGGGGAGTCGTCTTACCGGGAGGTCGCCTCCCAGACGCCTCCCAGATAAGTTCATTGAGCTGGGCGTTCATGTGGGGCGGCCCGTGAGGACGGAAGGGGGGAGGAACTACATGATTCAGAAGCTGAAGAGGCTGCTGGCGTCGAGCACGTCTGGGGAGTCGTCTTACCGGGAGGTCGCCTCCCAGACGCCTCCCAGATAAGTTTATTGAGCTGGGCGTTCATGTGGGGCAGCCCGTGAGGACGGAAGGGGGGAGGAACTATATGATTCAGAAGCTGAAGAGGCTGCTGGCGTCGAGCACGTCTGGGGAGTCGTCTTACCGGGAGGTCGCCTCCCAGACGCCTCCCAGATATGTTTATTGAGCTGGGCGTTCATGTGGGGCGGCCCGTGAGGACGGAAGGGGGGAGGAACTATATGATTCAGAAGCTGAAGAGGCTGCTGGCGTCGAGCACGTCTGGGGAGTCGTCTTACCGGGAGGTCGCCTCCCAGATATGTTTATTGAGCTGGGCGTTCATGTGGGGCGGCCCGTGAGGACGGAAGGGGGGAGGAACTATATGATTCAGAAGCTGAAGAGGCTGCTGGCGTCGAGCACGTCTGGGGAGTCGTCTTACCGGGAGGTCGCCTCCCAGACGCCTCCCAGATATGTTTATTGAGCTGGGCGTTCATGTGGGGCGGCCCATGAGGACGGAAGGGGGGAGGAACTATATGATTCAGAAGCTGAAGAGGCTGCTGGCCTCGAGCACGTCTGGGGAGTCGTCTTACCGGGAGGTCGCCTCCCAGACGCCTCCCAGATAAGTTTATTGAGCTGGGCGTTCATGTGGGGCAGCCCGTGAGGACGGAAGGGGGGAGGAACTATATGATTCAGAAGCTGAAGAGGCTGCTGGCGTCGAGCACGTCTGGGGAGTCGTCTTACCGGGAGGTCGCCTCCCAGACGCCTCCCAGATATGGTTATTGAGCTGGGCGTTCATGTGGGGCGAACCGTGAGGACGGAAGGGGGGAGGAACTATATGATTCAGAAGCTGAAGAGGCTGCTGGCGTCGAGCACGTCTGGGGAGTCGTCTTACCGGGAGGTCGCCTCCCAGACGCCTCCCAGATAAGTTTATTGAGCTGGGCGTTCATGTGGGGCAGCCCGTGAGGACGGAAGGGGGGAGGAACTATATGATTCAGAAGCTGAAGAGGCTGCTGGCGTCAAGCACGTCTGGGGAGTCGTCTTACCGGGAGGTCGCCTCCCAGACGCCTCCCAGATAAGTTTATTGAGCTGGGCGTTCATGTGGGGCAGCCCGTGAGGACGGAAGGGGGGAGGAACTATATGATTCAGAAGCTGAAGAGGCTGCTGGCGTCGAGCACGTCTGGGGAGTCGTCTTACCGGGAGGTCGCCTCCCAGACGCCTCCCAGATATGTTTATCGAGCTGGGCGTTCATGTGGGGCGGCCCGTGAGGACGGAAGGGAGGAGGAACTACATGATTGAGAAGCTGAAGAGGCGGCTGTCGTCGAGCACGTCTGGGGAGTCGTCTTACCAGGAGGTCGCCTCCCAGAGGCCTCCCAAATAAGTTCATTGAGCTGGGCGTTCATGTGGGGCGGCCCGTGAGGACGGAAGGGGGGAGGAATTTCATGATCGAGAAGCTGAAGAGGCGGCTGGCGTCGAGCACGTCTGGGGAGTCGTCTTACCAGGAGGTCGCCTCCCCGAGGCCTCCCAAATAAGTTCATTGAGCTGGGCGTTCATGTGGGGCGGCCCGTGAGGACGGAAGGGGGGAGGAACTACATGATTGAGAAGCTGAAGAGGCGGCTGGCGTCGAGCACGTCTGGGGAGTCGTCTTACCGGGAGGTCGCCTCCCAGACGCCTCCCAGATATGTTTATTGAGCTGGGCGTTCATGTGGGGCGGCCCGTGAGGACGGAAGGGGGGAGGAACTATATGATTCAGAAGCTTAAGAGGCTGCTGGCGTCGAGCACGTCTGGGGAGTCGTCTCACCGGGAGGTCGCCTCCCAGACGCTTTAAGTTTTAATTGAAAGGGGAATAATGAATGTGGAAAATTGGTCAAACGAAGAAATAACGAACAAGTTTATCGAGCTGGGCGTTCATGGGGGGCGGCCCGTGAGGACGGAAGGGGGGAGGAACTACATGATTGAGAAGCTGAAGAGGCGGCTGGCGTCGAGCACGTCTGGGGAGTCGTCTTACCAGGAGGTCGCCTCCCAGAGGCCTCCCAAATAAGTTCATTGAGCTGGGCGTTCATGTGGGGCGGCCCGTGAGGACGGAAGGGGGGAGGAATTTCATGATCGAGAAGCTGAAGAGGCGGCTGGCGTCGAGCACGTCTGGGGAGTCGTCTTACCAGGAGGTCGCCTCCCAGAGGCCACCCAAATAAGTTCATTGAGCTGGGCGTTCATGTGGGGTGGCCCGTGAGGACGGAAGGGGGGAGGAATTTCATGATCGAGAAGCTGAAGAACCGGCTGGCGTCGAGCACGTCTGGGGAGTCGTCATACCGGGAGGTCGCCTCCCAGACGCCTCCCAGATAAGTTTATCGAGCTGGGCGTTCATGTGGGGCGGCCCGTGAGGACGGAAGGGGGGAGGAACTATATGATTCAGAAGCTGAAGAGGCTGCTGGCGTCAAGCACGTCTGGGGAGTCGTCTTACCGGGAGGTCGCCTCCCAGACGCCTCCCAGATATGTTTATTGAGCTGGGCGTTCATGTGGGGCGGCCCGTGAGGACGGAAGGGGGGAGGAACTATATGATTCAGAAGCTGAAGAGGCTGCTGGCGTCGAGCACGTCTGGGGAGTCGTCTTACCGGGAGGTCGCCTCCCAGACGCCTCCCAGATATGTTTATTGAGCTGGGCGTTCATGTGGGGCGGCCCGTGAGGACGGAAGGGGGGAGGAACTATATGATTCAGAAGCTGAAGAGGCTGCTGGCGTCGAGCACGTCTGGGGAGTCGTCTTACCGGGAGGTCGCCTCCCAGACGCCTCCCAGATAAGTTTATTGAGCTGGGCGTTCATGTGGGGCAGCCCGTGAGCACGGAAGGGGGGAGGAACTATATGATTCAGAAGCTGAAGAGGCTGCTGGCGTCGAGCACGTCTGGGGAGTCGTCTTACCGGGAGGTCGCCTCCCAGACGCCACCCAGATATGTTTATTGAGCTGGGAGTTCATGTGGGGCGGCCCGTGAGGACGGAGGGGGGGAGGAACTATATGATTCAGAAGCTGAAGAGGCTGCTGGCGTCGAGCACGTCTGGGGAGTCGTCTTACCGGGAGGTCGCCTCCCAGACGCTTTAAGTTTTAATTGAAAGGGGAATAATGAATGTGGAAAATTGGTCAAACGAAGAAATAAGGAACAAGTTTATCGAGCCGGGCGTTCATGTGGGGCGGCCCGTGAGGACGGAAGGGGGGAGGAACTACATGATTGAGAAGCTGAAGAGGCGGCTGGCGTCGAGCACGTCTGGGGAGTCGTCTTACCGGGAGGTCGCCTCCCAGACGCCTCCCAGATATGTTTATTGAGCTGGGCGTTCATGTGGGGCGGCCCGTGAGGACGGAAGGGGGGAGGAACTATATGATTCAGAAGCTGAAGAGGCTGCTGGCGTCGAGCACGTCTGGGGAGTCGTCTTACCGGGAGGTCGCCTCCCAGACGCTTTAAGTTTTAATTGAAAGGGGAATAATGAATGTGGAAAATTGGTCAAACGAAGAAATAACGAACAAGTTTATCGAGCCGGGCGTTCATGTGGGGCGGCCCGTGAGGACGGAAGGGGGGAGGAACTACATGATTGAGAAGCTGAAGAGGCGGCTGGCGTCGAGCACGTCTGGGGAGTCGTCTTACCAGGAGGTCGCCTCCCAGAGGACTCCCAAATAAGTTCATTGAGCTGGGCGTTCATGTGGGGCGGCCCGTGAGGACGGAAGGGGGGAGGAATTTCATGATCGAGAAGCTGAAGAAGCGGCTGGCGTCGAGCACGTCTGGGGAGTCGTCTTACCGGGAGGTCGCCTCCCAGACGCCTCCCAGATATGTTTATTGAGCTGGGCGTTCATGTGGGGCGGCTCGTGAGGACGGAAGGGGGGAGGAACTATATGATTCAGAAGCTGAAGAGGCTGCTGGCGTCGAGCACGTCTGGGGAGTCGTCTTACCGGGAGGTCGCCTCCCAGACGCCTCCCAGATAAGTTTATTGAGCTGGGCGTTCATGTGGGGCAGCCCGTGAGGACGGAAGGGGGGAGGAACTATATGATTCAGAAGCTGAAGAGGCTGCTGGCGTCGAGCACGTCTGGGGAGTCGACTTACCGGGAGGTCGCCTCCCAGACGCCTCCCAGATATGTTTATTGAGCTGGGCGTTCATGTGGGGCGGCCCGTGAGGACGGAAGGGGGGAGGAACTATATGATTCAGAAGCTGAAGAGGCTGCTGGCGTCGAGCACGTCTGGGGAGTCGTCTTACCAGGATGTCGCCTCCCAGAGGCCTCCCAAATAAGTTCATTGAGCTGGGCGTTCATGTGGGGCGGCCCGTGAGGACGGAAGGGGGGAGGAATTTCATGATCGAGAAGCTGAAGAGGCGGCTGGCGTAGAGCACGTCTGGGGAGTCGTCTTACCAGGAGGTCGCCTCCCCGAGGCCTCCCAAATAAGTTCATTGAGCTGGGCGTTCATGTGGGGCGGCCCGTGAGGACGGAAGGGGGGAGGAACTACATGATTGAGAAGCTGAAGAGGCGGCTAGCGTCGAGCACGTCTGGGGAGTCGTCTTACCGGGAGGTCGCCTCCCAGACGCTTTAAGTTTTAATTGAAAGGGGAATAATGAATGTGGAAAATTGGACAAATGAGGAGATCAGAGACAAGTTTATCAAGCCGGGCGTTCATGTGGGGCGGCCCGTGAGGACGGAAGGGGGGAGGAACTACATGATTGAGAAGCTGAAGAGGCGGCTGGCGTCGAGCACGTCTGGGGAGTCCTCTTACCGGGAGGTCGCCTCCCAGACGCTTTAAGTTTTAATTGAAAGGGGAATAATGAATGTGGAAAATTGGTCAAACGAAGAGATAAGGAACAAGTTTATCGAGCCGGGCGTTCATGTGGGGCGGCCCGTGAGGACGGAAGGGGGGAGGAACTACATGATTGAGAAGCTGAAGAGGCGGCTGGCGTCGAGCACGTCTGGGGAGTGGTCATACCGGGAGGTCGCCTCCTGAGGCCTCCCAGATAAGTTTATCGAGCTGGGCATTCATGTGGGGCGGCCCGTGAGGACGGAAGGGGGGAGGAACTACATGATTGAGAAGCTGAAGAGGCGGCTGGCGTCGAGCACGTCTGGGGAGTCGTCTTACCAGGAGGTCGCCTCCCAGAGGCCTCCCAAATAAGTTCATTGAGCTGGGCGTTCATGTGGGGCGGCCCGTGAGGACGGAAGGGGGGAGGAATTTCATGATCGAGAAGCTGAAGAAGCGGCTGGCGTCGAGCACGTCTGGGGAGTCGTCTTACCGGGAGGTCGCCTCCCAGACGCCTCCCAGAAAAGTTTATCGAGCTGGGCGTTCATGTGGGGCGGCCCGTGAGGACGGAAGGGGGGAGGAACTATATGATTCAGAAGCTGAAGAGGCTGCTGGCGTCGAGCACATCTGGGGAGTCGTCTTACCGGGAGGTCGCCTCCCAGACGCCTCCCAGATATGTTTATTGAGCTGGGCGTTCATGTGGGGCGGCCCGTGAGGACGGAAGGGGGGAGGAACTATATGATTCAGAAGCTGAAGAGGCTGCTGGCGTCGAGCACGTTTGGGGAGTCGTCTTACCGGGAGGTCGCCTCCCAGACGCTTTAAGTTTTAGTTGAAAGGGGAATAATGAATGTGGAAAATTGGTCAAACGAAGAAATAAGGAACAAGTTTATCGAGCCGGGCGTTCATGTGGGGCGGCCCGTGAGGACGGAAGGGGGGAGGAACTACATGATTGAGAAGCTGAAGAGGCGGCTGGCGTCGAGCACGTCTGGGGAGTCGTCTTACCAGGAGGTCGCCTCCCAGAGGCCTCCCAAATAAGTTCATTGAGCTGGGCGTTCATGTGGGGCGGCCCGTGAGGACGGAAGGGGGGAGGAATTTCATGATCGAGAAGCTGAAGAGGCGGCTGGCGTCGAGCACGTCTGGGGAGTAGTCTTACCAGGAGGTCGCCTCCCAGAGGCCTCCCAAATAAGTTCATTGAGCTGGGCGTTCATGTGGGGTGGCCCGTGAGGACGGAAGGGGGGAGGAATTTCATGATCGAGAAGCTGAAGAAGCGGCTGGCGTCGAGCACGTCTGGGGAGTCGTCTTACCGGGAGGTCGCCTCCCAGACGCCTCCCAGATAAGTTTATCGAGCTGGGCGTTCATGTGGGGCGGCCCGTGAGGACGGAAGGGGGGAGGAACTATATGATTCAGAAGCTGAAGAGGCTGCTGGCGTCGAGCACGTCTGGGGAGTCGTCTTACCGAGAGGTCGCCTCCCAGACGCCTCCCAGATATGTTTATTGAGCTGGGCGTTCATGTGGGGCAGCCCGTGAGGACGGAAGGGGGGAGGAACTATATGATTCAGAAGCTGAAGAGGCTGCTGGCGTCGAGCACGTCTGGGGAGTTGTCTTACCGGGAGGTCGCCTCCCAGACGCCTCCCAGATATGTTTATTGAGCTGGGCGTTCATGTGGGGCGGCCCGTGATGACGGAAGGGGGGAGGAACTATATGATTCAGAAGCTGAAGAGGCTGCTGGCGTCGAGCACGTCTGGGGAGTCGTCTTACCGGGAGGTCACCTCCCAGACGCTTTAAGTTTTAATTGAAAGGGGAATAATGAATGTGGAAAATTGGTCAAACGAAGAAATAAGGAACAAGTTTATCGAGCCGGGCGTTCATGTGGGGCGGCCCGTGAGGACGGAAGGGGGGAGGAACTACATGATTGAGAAGCTGAAGAGGCGGCTGGCGTCGAGCACGTCTGGGGAGTCGTCTTACCAGGAGGTCGCCTCCCAGACGCCTCCCAGATATGTTTATTGAGCTGGGCGTTCATGTGGGGCGGCCCGTGAGGACGGAAGGGGGGAGGAACTATATGATTCAGAAGCTGAAGAGGCTGCTGGCGTCGAGCACGTCTGGGGAGTCGTCTTACCGGGAGGTCGCCTCCCAGACGCTTTAAGTTTTAATTGAAAGGGGAATAATGAATGTGGAAAATTGGTCAAACGAAGAAATAATGAACAAGTCTATCGAGCCGGGCGTTCATGTGAAGCGGCCCGTGAGGACGGAAGGGGGGAGGAACTACATGATTGAGAAGCTGAAGAGGCGGCTGGCGTCGAGCACGTCTGGGGAGTCGTCTTACCAGGAGGTCGCCTCCCAGAGGCCTCCCAAATAAGTTCATTGAGCTGGGCGTTCATGTGGGGCGGCCCGTGAGGACGGAAGGGGGGAGGAATTTCATGATCGAGAAGCTGAAGAAGCGGCTGGCGTCGAGCACGTCTGGGGAGTCGTCTTACCGGGAGGTCGCCTCCCAGACGCCTCCCAGATAAGTTTATCGAGCTGGGCGTTCATGTGGGGCGGCCCGTGAGGACGGAAGGGGGGAGGAACTATATGATTCAGAAGCTGAAGAGGCTGCTGGCGTCGAGCACGTCTGGGGAGTCGTCTTACCGGGAGGTCGCCTCCCAGACGCCTCCCAGATATGTTTATTGAGCTGGGCGTTCATGTGGGGCGGCCCGTGAGGACGGAAGGGGGGAGGAACTATATGATTCAGAAGCTGAAGAGGCTGCTGGCGTCGAGCACGTTTGGGGAGTCGTCTTACCGGGAGGTCGCCTCCCAGACGCTTTAAGTTTTAGTTGAAAGGGGAATAATGAATGTGGAAAATTGGTCAAACGAAGAAATAAGGAACAGGTTTATCGAGCCGGGCGTTCATGTGGGGCGGCCCGTGAGGACGGAAGGGGGGAGGAACTACATGATTGAGAAGCTGAAGAGGCGGCTGGCGTCGAGCACGTCTGGGGAGTCGTCTTACCAGGAGGTCGCCTCCCAGAGGCCTCCCAAATAAGTTCATTGAGCTGGGCGTTCATGTAGGGCGGCCCGTGAGGACGGAAGGGGGGAGGAATTTCATGATCGAGAAGCTGAAGAGGCGGCTGGCGTCGAGCACGTCTGGGGAGTCGTCTTACCAGGAGGTCGCCTCCCAGAGGCCTCCCAAATAAGTTCATTGAGCTGGGCGTTCATGTGGGGCGGCCCGTGAGGACGGAAGGGGGGAGGAATTTCATGATCGAGAAGCTGAAGAAGCGGCTGGCGTCGAGCACGTCTGGGGAGTCGTCTTACCGGGAGGTCGCCTCCCAGACGCTTTAAGTTTTAATTGAAAGGGGAATAATGAATGTGGAAAATTGGTCAAACGAAGAAATAATGAACAAGTTTATCGAGCCGGGCGTTCATGTGGGGCGGCCCGTGAGGACGGAAGGGGGGAGGAACTACATGATTGAGAAGCTGAAGAGGCGGCTGGCGTCGAGCACGTCTGGGGAGTCGTCTTACCAGGAGGTCGCCTCCCAGAGGCCTCCCAAATAAGTTCATTGAGCTGGGCGTTCATGTGGGGCGGCCCGTGAGGACGGAAGGGGGGAGAATTTCATGATCGAGAAGCTGAAGAAGCGGCTGGCGTCGAGCACGTCTGGGGAGTCGTCTTACCGGGAGGTCGCCTCCCAGACGCCACCCAGATAAGTTTATCGAGCTGGGCGTTCATGTGGGGCGGCCCGTGAGGACGGAAGGGGGGAGGAACTATATGATTCAGAAGCTGAAGAGGCTGCTGGCGTCGAGCACGTCTGGGGAGTCGTCTTACCGGGAGGTCGCCTCCCAGACGCCTCCCAGATATGTTTATTGAGCTGGGCGTTCATGTGGGGCGGCCCGTGAGGAAGGAAGGGGGAGGAACTATATGATTCAGAAGCTGAAGAGGCTGCTGGCGTCGAGCACGTTTGGGGAGTCGTCTTACCGGGAGGTCGCCTCCCAGACGCTTTAAGTTTTAGTTGAAAGGGGAATAATGAATGTGGAAAATTGGTCAAACGAAGAAATAAGGAACAAGTTTATCGAGCCGGGCGTTCATGTGGGGCGGCCCGTGAGGACGGAAGGGGGGAGGAACTACATGATTGAGAAGCTGAAGAGGCGGCTGGCGTCGAGCACGTCTGGGGAGTCGTCTTACCAGGAGGTCGCCTCCCAGAGGCCTCCCAAATAAGTTCATTGAGCTGGGCGTTCATGTAGGGCGGCCCGTGAGGACGGAAGGGGGGAGGAATTTCATGATCGAGAAGCTGAAGAGGCGGCTGGCGTCGAGCACGTCTGGGGAGTCGTCTTACCAGGAGGTCGCCTCCCAGAGGCCTCCCAAATAAGTTCATTGAGCTGGGCGTTCATGTGGGGCGGCCCGTGAGGACGGAAGGGGGGAGGAATTTCATGATCGAGAAGCTGAAGAAGCGGCTGGCGTCGAGCACGTCTGGGGAGTCGTCTTACCGGGAGGTCGCCTCCCAGACGCCTCCCAGATAAGTTTATCGAGCTGGGCGTTCATGTGGGGCGGCCCGTGAGGACGGAAGGGGGGAGGAACTATATGATTCAGAAGCTGAAGAGGCTGCTGGCGTCGAGCACGTCTGGGGAGTCGTCTTACCGGGAGGTCGCCTCCCAGACGCCTCCCAGATATGTTTATTGAGCTGGGCGTTCATGTGGGGCGGCCCGTGAGGACGGAAGGGGGGAGGAACTATATGATTCAGAAGCAGAAGAGGCTGCTAGCGTCGAGCACGTCTGGGGAGTCGTCTTACCGGGAGGTCGCCTCCCAGACGCCTCCCAGATAAGTTTATCGAGCTGGGCGTTCATGTGGGGCGGCCCGTGAGGACGGAAGGGGGGAGGAACTATATGATTCAGAAGCTGAAGAGGCTGGTGGCGTCGAGCACGTCTGGGGAGTCGTCTTACCGAGAGGTCGCCTCCCAGACGCCTCCCAGATATGTTTATTGAGCTGGGCGTTCATGTGGGGCGGCCCGTGAGGACGGAAGGGGGGAGGAACTATATGATTCAGAAGCTGAAGAGGCTGCTGGCGTCGAGCACGTCTGGGGAGTCGTCTTACCGGGAGGTCGCCTCCCAGACGCCTCCCAGATAAGTTTATTGAGCTGGGCGTTCATGTGGGTCAGCCCGTGAGGACGGAAGGGGGGAGGAACTATATGATTCAGAAGCTGAAGAGGCTGCTGGCGTCGAGCACGTCTGGGGAGTCGTCTTACCGGGAGGTCGCCTCCCAGACGCCTCCCAGATATGTTTATTGAGCTGGGCGTTCATGTGGGGCGGCCGGTGAGGACGGAAGGGGGGAGGAACTATATGATTCAGAAGCTGAAGAGGCTGCTGGCGTCGAGCACGTCTGGGGAGTCGTCTTACTGGGGGGTCGCCTCCCAGACGCCTCCCAGATAAGTTTATTGAGCTGGGCGTTCATGTGGGGCAGCCCGTGAGGACGGAAGGGGGGAGGAACTATATGATTCAGAAGCTAAAGAGGCTGCTGGCGTCGAGCACGTCTGGGGAGTCGTCTTACCGGGAGGTCGCCTCCCAGACGCCTCCCAGATAAGTTTATTGAGCTGGGCGTTCATGTGGGGCAGCCCGTGAGGACGGAAGGGGGGAGGAACTATATGATTCAGAAGCTGAAGAGGCTGCTGGCGTCGAGCACGTCTGGGGAGTCGTCTTACCGGGAGGTCGCCTCCCAGACGCCTCCCAGATATGTTTATCGAGCTGGGCGTTCATGTGGGGCGGCCCGTGAGGACGGAAGGGGGGAGGAACTACATGATTGAGAAGCTGAAGAGGCGGCTGTCGTCGAGCACGTCTGGGGAGTCGTCTTACCAGGAGGTCGCCTCCCAGAGGCCTCCCAAATAAGTTCATTGAGCTGGGCGTTCATGTGGGGCGGCCCGTGAGGACGGAAGGGGGGAGGAACTACATGATTGAGAAGCTGAAGAGGCGGCTGGCGTCGAGCACGTCTGGGGAGTCGTCTTACCGGGAGGTCGCCTCCCAGACGCTTTAAGTTTTAATTGAAAGGGGAAAAATGAATGTGGAAAATTGGACAAATGAGGAGATCAGAGACAAGTTTATGGGCGTTCATGTGGGGCGGCCCGTGAGGACGGAAGGGGGGAGGAACTACATGATTGAGAAGCTGAAGAGGCGGCTGGCGTCGAGCACGTCTGGGGAGTCGTCTTACCAGGAGGTCGCCTCCCAGACGCTTTAAGTTTTAATTGAAAGGGGAATAATGAATGTGGAAAATTGGACAAACGAGGAGATCAGGAACAAGTTTATCGAGCCGGGCGTTCATGTGGGGCTTCCCGTGAGGACGGAAGGGGGGAGGAACTACATGATTGAGAAGCTGAAGAGGCGGCTGGCGTCGAGCACGTCTGGGGAGTCGTCTTACCGGGAGGTCGCCTCCCAGACGCTTTAAGTTTTAATTGAAAGGGGAATAATGAATGTGGAAAATTGGACAAATGAGGAGATCAGAGACAAAATTATCGAGTCGGGCGTTCATGTGGGGCGGCCCGTGAGGACGGAAGGGGGAGGAACTACATGATTGAGAAGCTGAAGAGGCGGCTGGCGTCGAGCACGTCTGGGGAGTCGTCTTACCGGGAGGTCGCCTCCCAGACGCTTTAAGTTTTAATTGAAAGGGGAATAATGAATGTGGAAAATTGGTCAAACGAAGAGATAAGGAACAAGTTTATTGAGCTGGGCGTTCATGTGGGGCGGCCCGTGAGGACGGAAGGGGGGAGGAACTACATGATTGAGAAGCTGAAGAGGCGGCTGGCGTCGAGCACGTCTGGGGAGTCGTCTTACCGGGAGGTCGCCTCCTGAGGCCTCCCAGATAAGTTTATCGAGCTGGGCGTTCATGGGGGGCGGCCCGTGAGGACGGAAGGGGGGAGGAACTACATGATTGAGAAGCTGAAGAGGCGGCTGGCGTCGAGCACGTCTGGGGAGTCGTCTTACCGGGAGGTCGCCTCCCAGACGCTTTAAGTTTTAATTGAAAGGGGAAAAATGAATGTGGAAAATTGGACAAATGAGGAGATCAGAGACAAGTTTATCGAGCCGGGCGTTCATGTGGGGCAGCCCGTGAGGACGGAAGGGGGGAGGAACTATATGATTCAGAAGCTGAAGAGGCTGCTGGCGTCGAGCACGTCTGGGGAGTCGTCTTACCGGGAGGTCGCCTCCCAGACGCCTCCCAGATAAGTTTATTGAGCTGGGCGTTCATGTGGGGCAGCCCGTGAGGACGGAAGGGGGGAGGAACTATATGATTCAGAAGCTGAAGAGGCTGCTGGCGTCGAGCACGTCTGGGGAGTCGTCTTACCGGGAGGTCGCCTCCCAGACGCCTCCCAGATAAGTTTATTGAGCTGGGCGTTCATGTGGGGCGGCCCGTGAGGACGGAAGGGGGGAGGAACTACATGATTGAGAAGCTGAAGAGGCGGCTGTCGTCGAGCACGTCTGGGGAGTCGTCTTACCAGGAGGTCGCCTCCCAGAGGCCTCCCAAATAAGTTCATTGAGCTGGGCGTTCATGTGGGGCGGCCCGTGAGGACGGAAGGGGGGAGGAACTACATGATTGAGAAGCTGAAGAGGCGGCTGGCGTCGAGCACGTCTGGGGAGTCGTCTTACCGGGAGGTCGCCTCCCAGACGCTTTAAGTTTTAATTGAAAGGGGAAAAATGAATGTGGAAAATTGGACAAATGAGGAGATCAGAGACAAGTTTATCGAGCCGGGCGTTCATGTGGGGCGGCCCGTGAGGACGGAAGGGGGGAGGAACTACATGATTGAGAAGCTGAAGAGGCGGCTGGCGTCGAGCACGTCTGGGGAGTCGTCTTACCAGGAGGTCGCCTCCCAGACGCTTTAAGTTTTAATTGCAAGGGGAATAATGAATGTGGAAAATTGGACAAACGAGGAGATCAGGAACAAGTTTATCGAGCCGGGCGTTCATGTGGGGCTTCCCGTGAGGACGGAAGGGGGGAGGAACTACATGATTGAGAAGCTGAAGAGGCGGCTGGCGTCGAGCACGTCTGGGGAGTCGTCTTACCGGGAGGTCGCCTCCCAGACGCTTTAAGTTTTAATTGAAAGGGGAATAATGAATGTGGAAAATTGGACAAATGAGGAGATCAGAGACAAGTTTATCGAGCCGGGCGTTCATGTGGGGCGGCCCGTGAGGACGGAAGGGGGGAGGAACTACATGATTGAGAAGCTGAAGAGGCGGCTGGCGTCGAGCACGTCTGGGGAGTCGTCTTACCGGGAGGTCGCCTCCCAGACGCTTTAAGTTTTAATTGAAAGGGGAATAATGAATGTGGAAAATTGGTCAAACGAAGAGATAAGGAACAAGTTTATCGAGCCGGGCGTTCATGTGGGGCGGCCCGTGAGGACGGAAGGGGGGAGGAACTACATGATTGAGAAGCTGAAGAGGCGGCTGGCGTCGAGCACGTCTGGGGAGTGGTCATACCGGGAGGTCGCCTCCTGAGGCCTCCCAGATAAGTTTATCGAGCTGGGCGTTCATGTGGGGCGGCCCATGAGGACGGAAGGGGGGAGGAACTACATGATTGAGAAGCTGAAGAGGCGGCTGGCGTCGAGCACGTCTGGGGAGTCGTCTTACCAGGAGGTCGCCTCCCAGAGGCCTCCCAAATAAGTTCATTGAGCTGGGCGTTCATGTGGGGCGGCCCGTGAGGACGGATGGGGGGAGGAATTTCATGATCGAGAAGCTGAAGAGGCGGCTGGCGTCGAGCACGTCTGGGGAGTCGTCTTACCAGGAGGTCGCCTCCCAGAGGCCTCCTAAATAAGTTCATTGAGCTGGGCGTTCATGTGGGGCGGCCCGTGAGGACGGAAGGGGGGAGGAATTTCATGATCGAGAAGCTGAAGAAGCGGCTGGCGTCGAGCACGTCTGGGGAGTCGTCTTACCGGGAGGTCGCCTCCCAGACGCCTCCCAGATAAGTTAGCGAGCTGGGCGTTCATGTGGGGCGGCCCGTGAGGACGGAAGGGGGGAGGAACTACATGATTGAGAAGCTGAAGAGGCGGCTGGCGTTGAGCACGTCTGGGGAGTCGTCTTACCGGGAGGTCGCTTCCCAGACGCCTCCCAGATAAGTTTATCGAGCTGGGCGTTCATGTGGGGCGGCCCGTGAGGACGGAAGGGGGAGGAACTACATGATTGAGAAGCTGAAGAGGCGGCTGGCGTCGAGCACGTCTGGGGAGTCGTCTTACCGGGAGGTCGCCTCCCAGACGCTTTAAGTTTTAATTGAAAGGGGAATAATGAATGTGGAAAATTGGACAAACGAGGAGATAAGGAACAAGTTTATCGAGCCGGGCGTTCATGTGGGGCGGCCCGTGAGGACGGAAGGGGGGAGGAACTACATGATTGAGAAGCTGAAGAGGCGGCTGGCGTCGAGCACGTCTGGGGAGTCGTCATACCGGGAGGTCGCCTCCCAGAGGCCTCCCAGATAAGTTTATCGAGCTGGGCGTTCATGTGGGGCGGCCCGTGAGGACGGAAGGGGGGAGGAACTACATGATTGAGAAGCTGAAGAGGCGGCTGGCGTCGAGCACGTCTGGGGAGTCGTCTTACAAGGAGGTCGCCTCCCAGAGGCCTCCCAAATAAGTTCATTGAGCTGGGCGTTCATGTGGGGCGGCCCGTGAGGACGGAAGGGGGGAGGAATTTCATGATCGAGAAGCTGAAGAGGCGGCTGGCGTCGAGCACGTCTGGGGAGTCGTCTTACCAGGAGGTCGCCTCCCAGAGGCCTCCCAAATAAGTTCATTGAGCTGGGCGTTCATGTGGGGCGGCCCGTGAGGACGGAAGGGGGGAGGAACTACATGATTGAGAAGCTGAAGAGGCGGCTGGCGTCGAGCACGTCTGGGGAGTCGTCTTACCGGGAGGTCGCCTCCCAGAGGCCTCCCAGATAAGTTTATCGAGCTGGGTGTTCATGTGGGGCGGCCCGTGAGGACGGAAGGGGGGAGGAACTACATGATTGAGAAGCTGAAGAGGCGGCTGGCGTCGAGCACGTCTGGGGAGTCGTCTTACCGGGAGGTCGCCTCCCAGAGGCCTCCCAGATAAGTTCATTGAGCTGGGCGTTCATGTGGGGCGGCCCGTGAGGACGGAAGGGGGGAGGAACTACATGATTGAGAAGCTGAAGAGGCGGCTGGCGTCGAGCACGTCTGGGGAGTCGTCTTACCGGGAGGTCGCCTCCCAGACGCTTTAAGTTTTAATTGAAAGGGGAATAATGAATGTCGAAAATTGGACAAATGAGGAGATCAGAGACAAGTTTATCGAGCCGGGCGTTCATGTGGGGCGGCCCGTGAGGACGGAAGGGGGGAGGAAGGTTATGATCGAAAAGCTGAAAAGGCGGCTGCTGGCGTCGAGTATGCCGAACACTTCTCCGGAGTCATCTTACCAGGAGGTCGCCTCCCAGACGTCATCCTCTGGATACGTCTCGTCCCCGACTTTGTCGACGAACGTCCGGGACAACGCCAACAGCAGGTATCGTCGGGCGACGGCGCGGGGCTCGCGGTATCCGCTCGTCTCCGCCCTACTCGTCCTCCTCGTCTTCCTGTTTTTGGGCGCCCTCGGCGTCGCCTTCGTCAACAAAACGTCCGTCGACATCCCCCGTGACGTCAACTATCCCACCTGCGACGACCGGCCGAACCAAATTCCGGACGTCAACTGCGCGGCGCAGGGCTCGTGGTAACTGCTCGTCTCCGTCTGCTCGTCCTCCTCGTCTTCCTGTTTTTGGGCGTCGCCTACATCAACAAAACGTCCGTCGACATCCCCTGTGACGTCGACTATCCCACCTGCGACGACCGGCCAAACCAAATTCCGGACGTCAACTGCGCGCCGCAGGGCTCGTGGTAACTGCTCGTCTCCGCCCTACTCGTCCTCCTCGTCTTCCTGTTTTTGGGCGTCGCCTACATCAACAAAACGTCCGTCGACATCCCCCGTGACGTCGACTATCCCACCTGCAACGACCGGCCGAACCAAATCCCGGACGTCAACTGCGTCAAGTACGTCGACCGCACGATCAACATTATCCTCGCGGAGCAGGCCGACCGCCTCGCCGACACCTCCTGCTCGTCGTCTTCCATCGCCCTCTCCAACAACCAACTCCTCAAAGTAATGAAATAAAAGACAACCCTGTGGTGAATTTCACACCACACAATTCGACGGCCTTTTTAAAGGCCACCAAACATCAGGCTAAACACTCACTACGTGAGCCAAGCTATTTAAGACGGCAAAATACGCCAGAAAAATTACCTTCTGAACAGGACAAGAAAACTGTACAAAAGAAGGTAAAAAGAAACACTCAGTAATAAAGAGAAAATGTCCTGCAGACAGTCAAGGACATTTTACTCAAAGTTTTACAGACCAAGTCCCGAACAAGAACAAGGCAAACACTCACTGCGAGAGAGGAGCCTCACACGCCGGCGAATTGACACAAGCGACTCGCCTTCTCACTTAATGCCCGGGATTTCCACCAGGAGGCACGACGCGCTGACAAGTCCGCTTACAACGCCCTTGAGGCAGACAAGGTCACAGAACACGCAATTCTATTGGGCGGCGAACACAGAGCGTTCCAGCGGCGGACGTGAGAAGCGAAGAACTTCCGCCAAGTCAAACGGCCAATCACAGAGCACCTAGGCAGAGCCAGGTGTATAAATATGGCGCCCGACGGCCCAATTGTTCATACCGATCCTGACCAGCCTACTGTGAAGACCTCCTCTCCAGAAGAAGACCTCCTCAAGAGAACCAGCTGCGATACTACTCCACTGGCGATCATTGGCTTTGGGATCAAGGCGCTCATTCAAGAGAGCAATACTACTTAACTACTCAGAACGTAGAACCTTCACATAGGTGTCAGGTCCGGCTCTTGCATCGGCCGCGTGACCTCCCTATAAAGCCCTCGTACGAAGCCGAGGCCCTACCCGGGAACGGATTTCGCTACCCCGCTCTTTACCAGTAAGCCCTCACCACCGGGTTACATTACGTGACCGCCCGAGAGGTTGAGGCCGGGTGACTATCAAGAAGGTGTGTTCACCGAGTCACCTAGTGCGAACTCCCAGGCTCGTAGGAGGCTTCACCTCCTCGTCTGGGTGACACCGCAGTGCGACCCCGTGTTCAAATAGGAGGCTTCACCTCCTAGCACCTTGGTCCACGAGCTTAAACAGGGCTCACAGGTTAACAAATCTCCAGTCCTTTTCTGGACCTTCGCCATTCTCTAAACGAGCCAACCCACGCTTCTCTTAGAGATGGAGCAATCACAGAGAAACACGGAAGCTAGCCTTCCCGTGACCGACACTCTCATACAAGTGGAATACGATGAAATCGACATGGTCGTCCCTCCTAACACCACGTCAAGGACCGACTTCGGGGGCTTTCCCCCATCACATGTCTCGATGCCATCTAGGCGTCCTTTTCAGGACCTACCTGAGCCTTACACAGGATCTGAAGCTGCTTACCAATATTCAATCGACCAACGTTACCCAAGAGGTAACTTGTTCGACACTCAGCTTTCAACTATACACGCTGTCAAGGAAGAACATTCCCTGCCATTCAATACCTCTTTCCAGAGGGCAGACACAATCACTCAAGGAGGTCCAACCACGTGCGTTGGCCCCCTTCAATCGTCTCCCCTGACAGCAAAAGAGTCACACGACTACGGTCCTTTTCATACCCAGGGACTAAACACTATACAGGGTTCATACCCGATAAACACATCTCCACAGGCAACCCCTTTCTATGAACAAGAAAGTGGTCCTCTCAAACACCATGCAGATTATTATTTCTCACAAAACCATCCACTGGGAGTCCCAACTGCCAGCCAAGTATATGCAAATTTACCCAAAGGGGTAACCCTGCATAACCAAACAACAAATCCACTACAAACCCAAAATGGAACATTAAACCAACAATAGATGGCATTAAACTCATCAACAAAGCACAAAACAGTTACTGCACAACTATATCCTACGTCACAGTAATTGCTGGTTGGGTGATTAAAATCAGTATTGTTTTCTTACTATTTTTGGCAGTTTTTTTGCCTGCAAGATGGTGGATCCAAAGGGAAGCTCGATAAAAACCGTTCTTGCACCAAAAAATCAAGCTTTCCAGAAGAAAGGATAAGTTCGTTGGACAGCTCTTTTTGAGCACATTAAATTGGTCAAATTTTAAAAAAATGTGCTAAAAAAATCACTAAAAATGGCTAAAAACGGCTAAAAATTGTTAAAATTGTATATATTTTTTTCAGAATATTGCTCAAATAAAGTTTATTAACTATAAAATAGAACATTCAAAAATTTATGCACAAATTATGCTGAAAAATGTGCTTAAATTTTATTAAAATTTTCTAAAAAAATCGACAATAACTGCAAAAAAGTCCAGTCATGCAGCATGACCTCATGAGCGAATTTTTTAAGAAATCTTCGACATTTCAGTCGCTATTGATCGTGTAGAGAAATTTTAGTTTATGATTTTGATAGACAAACTAGGGGTGAAATAATCGATGTTAGAATCGATTAAATCGATTTTTGGGGAAAACCGAAAGAATTGATTTTTGGGGGAAACATCGATTAATAATTGGACTTTTTGGGTGGTACTGTTTTAAGCCACATTTTGGATTTTATCGTACAAACTAATCGTAAATTTTTTTCCTTACGATTTGTCGAAGAAACGAGGTGTTAAACTCATGATCGAACGAGATGACGTGAACTTGTCATCAACAGCAACGACTAATAAACTCATGATTGATTCGTCACGTTAGCCGTGACGAGCAATGAGAATGAAACAACAACATGGTCAATGATTACTTGTCAGTTTTTCAAATCTATGTTGTTGTTATTCGAATCCAAGCGGAGGAAAAGCTTTTTTCTGTATTTTATTTGACTTTAAAACTTTTCTTTTTTTAACAATATTAATAGTGAAATTTTTCGTCATCCTTTCTCTTTCTCAATTTAAATTGACAATATTGACGCCCTTAAACATATAAGGACACATTCACAAGACAATGAGTGATAAATCAACCAGATTTCCATAGTTTCATATTAACAAATACGACGAAACATTCCAATCTCTAAGGTACCCTTTGGGATGTTGAAGAGGCCACAAAAAAGGCAAAAAACGAAAGTTCGGAAGTACCGAATCACTAAATATAAGCTCTGACGAGGCCGACAATGGCGGAAGCGCTTAGCAACTTTACATTTTAAAAATTTGAGAAGCCTACTGTGAAACTCTCAACCCTCAAAAAGTACTACCGTTTAGAAGTTCCTCTATATGTACAAAATTTTCAAGTTTTCGAAATGTACAATTTTTTTAAAAATACATTTTATACCTATTACCTAACATTTTTATAAATTTTCATTTTTTATGAGTGCCTTTTTATTCACCTTGCCTTGCCAGACAATAGAGATGTTACTGGGTATACTATGGTTCATCCATGGGCATACCATGAAGTGCTCTTCAGAATTACTTTAAAAAATCAAATTGAGCCATTGAATTAAAGAGGTTAAATTTCATACGATTTTAATCAGAGCCGGTTCTAGGCGCATGCGAACCAAGCGGCCGCTTGGGGCGCCGGTCAGGAGGGGGCGCCCCCGGCAGGGGCGCCCCCTTTTGGAAAGGCGCCCCAAGTTAAAAAATTTATCCCGAGATAATTGTAAAACCCGCCGAGAAATAAATATTACTATGAAAATATAATTAATGCATGAAGAATATGTACAGGTTGCCTAAGAGTTTGTCAAATTTGGCGCCATAGAAATTAGTACGCAACTCTGGTGACTAGAGGCGCTCATGACTGTCGCTGCTGTGATGGAACATGGAAGACATATCCAATCGACCGGTTCATCTCTGCATCAATCTCTGCCGTGTATCACAGACTACTTTTAGCTTGCGTTTTGCCAGTGTTTTTCTCACATACCTAGTTAGGGAATCACTTTGTTGTAGTACGGTTTAAAATACACGGTATAGAGTTTTATTGAGTATGTTTGAAAAGAAGAAGCTGTCGGGAGCAGCGAATAGAAAAAGAAAAGCAGCGTTCAAAAGCAAAGACGAGAAACATGCCGAATTGTTAAAAGACCTCTTAGCCCGACCACCAGCATCACGAAACGAAAACAAGTCAACAGCTGAAACTAACCTAACACGGAATCCAGATGATGCAGACCTAAGTGATTGTTCGGTAAGAAAATTTGATGTAGATATTTTTACACACGACAATATTGAGATGATTTGCCAAAAACTCTCTTTTTCTCGGCATTGTCATGGTACTTTCCTTTACCCTCACTACTGTAAAAAACCGCAAGCTCATTTAATTTGGCTACTCTTCTGTCACAATGTGTCATTCACTATCTGCTCAACTCTTAGAAACATGTGACCTCAAGATCATTTAACTATCGAAATATTTACTGGAAATGTTCATACATAATTAGCAAATGGCGAAGGAATCTTTTTCGAGATCCGAAACTCTTGTTCGAAACTCGAAATCTGTCTCGGTCTCGTCTCGTTTTTTCAGGCGGCGGTCTCGTCTCGTTTTTTCAGGCGGCGGTCTCGTCTCGGTCTCATGTGATGCATACATAATAAACATAATAAGTCGCTTGTATTTTTGGATTTCATTTCTATCTCTTAAAAATACGAATCGTAAAAAGTTTGCCTTTTTTTGGCTTCCAGTATGATAGGGGGGGGGGGGGGGGGGGGGGGGGGGGGGGGGAACAAGCCCTTCCGCATGGGTAACAAAAATGGCTCGGACCGGCTCTGATTTTAATCGATTTAAATCGATTTTTTGTCCAAAAATCGATTAAATCGAAAAGGGGGAAAGACGCCCCTAAGACAAACATGGAATCAAATTCTATCTACAGCATGGTTCTAGCCTTAAACAGCATGGCTCTAGGATTGGTTATACAGGGATACTTCCATAAGAGTAGTTCAATCTGAATTTGGACAATGATTCATGCAAATATCACCGATTTTTACAAATAGCGAACGGCATTATTTCGATTTTGACTGATTTTTCAACTTTGAAATTTTTGAAAACTTGATACATATTCTTATAGGAAATTTTACCCCCCGTTGACTCCGAAAACTAGCTCAGTGGAGGTGGGAGGGGTCGAATTGTCTACAATCAGGTGCTTGAAATAGTGGGCGCCAGTTCGCTTATCGTTGTGGGCTCAAAATTAAATTTAAATTTGATCGACGGGCAAACAAAAAGGTCAAACGAACCAATCCCTTTGTGACCCACGACCTTGCCCCAAAAAAAAAAAAAAATAATAATAAATAAATAAAATAAATTAAAAAATAAAATAAAGTGGTTAATTGTTTGTAACCTAAATTCAATAAAAATTGACGTAACTGGGTCCCTAAAAATCACCACGTTATATTAGGGCAAAGGTTTGTACACAAGAAAATCTTAACTCCTAAATTCAGAATGAGAATAAAGTGTAATTGCAAAATAAATTAAATCAAATCTTTCTGGGCGCTTTCTGCGCAGCTCTTTCTATGAGATATATATCTCCTAATGTCCAGTCAGAAGCATAAAATTCTGGCAATCCATAAATTTCCAAATAGAAAAAAATATACATCAAACAACAAACCCTATGGTGCACCAACCTACCCTAATGCCCTAAACCTAACTTAATTTAGCTTAACTTAACTAATCCTTATCCTATCCTAATTTTATCCTAAATCCTAAAACTATGTGGCTCAGGTAGGTAGGCTCCCTAGGTAGTCTCCTCGATGTGGCAGTTTGACTTTGATGAAGTCCTGAAGGCTTAGCCCTGAAGCTCCTACAGAAACAACAAAATCCTTCTAGTTACAACCTACCTTTAGGAAAATTGAACTGATACAAATACGAAAAATAATACTAATTCCTCAAAATCAAATTAATTCTAATTACCACGGCTGTGTGGAGCTTCCTGTATACTACTGTCTCGTTCAAGCTTAAAAGCAATCTTAATCTGATGAGCAGCAGCAATAGCCAGTCACATACACCTTCAGGTAGGTTCTACAACATTTGCAATAAATATCCTACATAAGTCTCTACTAAAATTTACCTAAACTATATATACCGTAAATGGAGGTGAAGTGGGTACAGTTTTGATAGTTTTCCACCCCTTCCAGCCACAATTTTCATAATTTTTTTGTGAACTTCGTACTGAAGTAAGTAACTTAAACTATCAACCTTTCGAACCACGTTTGAGTTGTTGAAATTCATCAATTGCAAGCTCGAGGGTGGGGGGTTAAAGTTGTACTATCTTCTCCCACACTTTGGTGGTGAAGATGGTACACCGTCGTTTTACACCTCCAACCAGGTTGCGGAGGCTTCTGTACCAACTTCACCATCATTTTTAACATCTACTTTCTTTCTACAAGTGGAGGGATGATGGAAAAATGGGACTAAAAAGGTCTAAGGTAGAATCAAACGCAAGAAAAAAAATTAAAAGGCCTTTATTTAGCAAAGAATGTGTTTAAAACAGAAAGGGGCTTTATTGAGCAAACAATTCGATCAAGTCAAAGGATTTTTGGGTAACTTCCCCAGGAACAACAAAACGGTATCTACGTATCTTCAAATGGTACGAATCAGTCTTTTCAACATACCTACTCGTAAGCAAAGGAAACGACTGTACCATCTTCACCACCTAAAACTTAATTTTTTACAATTTTGGCTTCAGGAATTTTTCTTAAAGAGATAATTTGGATTTCTCGACGGATTTTCAATCCCAAATAGATGTGTAACTAAGGAAATACACTTAATTGGTGATCGCTGAATCGCTGTTCAATTGTCGCAGCCCCAGTTTGGCAGAAAACACAGTTCACCTTCACCTTGACTATCACGTTATCACTAATAGCGTTATCAGCATCAAAGAGTACATGAGAAGAAGGTGCTCCACCGCTCAGATGCTGCTCCCTAGTGCCCTTGACACAAACCTGTCGGCCATTTTTGCTTGGGAACCCCCCTTATCCCGCCAAATGTCAATTTATTTGGAAAATCCGTCTTTGTACCATCTTCACCACGGGATCCCTCTTCACCACCATTTACGGCACCTAGTTATACTTCATTAATTCAGATATGAGCCATGAGCCACCTTCAACTTAGCATTCTCGACTTACCTACAGGTTGTTCATCCCTCTGGATAAGCAATCAGCAAACAATCATCCATAGGCACTCTCTTCAGCAGTTGAAGCACCTTACAAAATCAATATAAATCCATCAGATTTCACGAAAAAGAATAACCCAAAATTTAGAAAACTTCAACTAAATTGCACTGTATGGAAATGTGTAAAAATATTTCTGTTCTAGAACCAAAAATTTCAACCATGTATCATGTTTTCTCCTCGATATTGATTCGAAATTCTATGAACTTGTTTTTTTTCCTGTTTTTTTCGTCAAAAACACGACACATGGACCCCAGGGCTAAAACATGATACATGTTAATACCTGATACCCATCATATAGCACCTTCTTGGAAAGCTCGCGCTCAGATCTTTCTTGCTAATAAAAAACAAATTTCCCCATTACAGCTTCTGAATCATCGATAGTGAAGAAACCTGATACCCATCATATAGCACCTTTTTGGAAAGCTCTTGCTCAAATCTTTCTAACAAATAATAAAAAAAATTCCCCATCACAGCTTCTGAATCATCGATAGTGAACAAACCTGATACCCATCATATAGCACCTTTTTGGAAAACTCTCGCTTTGATCTTTCTATCCAACAAATATTAACCCATTCCCCGCGGAGCCCTGACCGACTGCGTGTCCCCTGAGCGCGAAGCCTTTTTTGCCTGCAACTCCCCTTGTAGCGGAGAAATATTTGAGACTGTGACGCTCGCCCTCCTCTTTTAGTTTTTCTTGTTTCTCCACTATTCTTCTATTTTTGACGTAATTCTTTTTGCATGTTGTTCAGGAATATATTATGGACAGAAATACTTGGTGCTTGAAGGGTTTGTAACTTTTTTGTCATTATTATATTCTCATGAACTCGAATTCATCAATAGTTTATATTTTTCATAATTTGTCTCATTATTACTTCATTTTTCATAAACATAATTCCTGATTCATTATAGTACTATACCATTGTTATTATTTTTGATTGTTATTGAAATTGATTATCCAAGAAGTCCAGAGAAATTTCCAGGTCAGAGCCAAAAGAATTTATCGAAAAGTGCCACCTAGGTAGTAGGTACCCACTCACACTTACACTCCTAAACCTAACTAAACCTACTATATATACAAGTAAACTAAGAAAAAACTGAAACCTGGACTATATACACTACTACTAATAAGAAAATATAGAAATTACGAGATAAATAACGAAGGTAAGAAAAAACTGACGGTAGAAAAGTGTTGAAAAAAGCCTCAAAGTGAGGAGAACATAACCGAACATCAACAAAGTGTACAGTGGAATGACGCTAAAAATAACTGCGAGAGGCTTTCTCAGAATATTTCTGAAGAATCCTCACCACTTTTATGTGTATTACTCATAGAATGACAAAATATCACGAGAAAAAGGGGTCTCCACAGGTAACATGGTTTATCGCGGGTGAGAGAGTGTTCAGGATGGAAGAGGGATGGGGGGGGGGGGGGGACTGAAACACGTCGAGTGCTATCTAGTATGTCCATAAAAAATGAAAAATAGTTTGAAAAAGTTCCGGAAGATCGCATGAGAATGCAGGAGCAGTTTGGGAAAACGCGGGCTTCGCGCTCAGGGGACTGCTAGCATTTGTGGAAAAATGCGGGCCTCGCGCTCAGGGCACTGCTAGGATTTGTGGAAAAACGCGGGCTTCGCGGCGAATGGGTTAAAAGTCCAGTCATGCAGCATGACCCCATGAGCGAATTTTTGAAGAAATCTTCGACATTTCAGTCGCTATTGATTGTGTAGAGAAATTTTAGTTTATGATTTTGATAGACAAAAAAGCTACATCAAGTCCTAAAACAGTTGAGCGTAAAACATTAAAGAGAGCGACCGAGAGAATCGGAGGACGGAATATTTCACAGAGTAAACTCATCAGTTGTGATTACATTTTTTTTTTTTTTTTTTTTTTTTTTTTTTTTTTTTTTTTTTAACAAGCACCTACTACCTACGTTTTAAACAGCATGGTTCTAGGATTGGTTATACAGGGATACTTCCATAAGAGTAGTTCAATCTGAATTTGGACAATGTTTCATGCAAATATTACCGATTTTTACAACTAGCGAACGGCATTATTTCGATTTTGACTGATTTTTCAACTTTGAAATTTTTGAAAACTTGATAAGTACATATTCTTATAGAAAATTTTACGCTGATTCCGAATATACCACATGTTAGTATGCTGAAAAAATTATTTCGCACAACAAATCGCAAAAAACAGGCTATTTTGAAATTTTTGACTACATTTTTGAAAATTTCAACCCGAAGATGTAATCCGATCATGCTGACCAACGAACTTGAACTTTCGTTTTGTGTCCTTAACATTTTAAAATTTGTTTGAAGTTTTTAGCACAATTCTACGGACAGTTATCGTCTGGAATGACACATACATTTTTTTTTTTTTTTTTTTTTTTTTTTTTTTTTTTTTTTTTTTTTTTTTTTTTTTTTTTACAAAACTCCCCTCAAAGGCGGAGGGGGCACACCATTAAATTAAAAATAAACAAATAAAATGAAAAGTGGGGACTACGCCCAGGTTTACCCGACGCCGGCTCTAGGGATAAGGGAAGTTGCAGGACGAGGAGGAAGAATGGGATGAAAGGAAGTGCCCCTATAAAATGACCACCAGTTCAAGTAAGAACCCCTCAGGACGCGGGTGGTTATACCACGAAGTACTCCTGCCGAGATGCCCAACTCGAGTAACTCCGTGGCGCTTTTCCCGCACCACACCCCGCGCCATGACACGGTCGCGGCAATGACCTTGATGTTATTAGGTGCCACTCCTTTTAGCTCAGATATCGCTTGGCGCAGATCATTTCTATCATATTTACTTTTCTTAGCCCGCCAGGTCTGCTCCATGTCCACGCTGCCACTGACAACCTGGACATCCAGGATTATGGCAGACCCATCGGGCTTGATCGCAACGATATCTGGCTTCTTGCCCCGGTCACTCGGCATGTGGTATAGTCTCTCCCTTTCAACATCCCAACCGCTAGATGACAAAGCACCTGCTATCTGCTTGGCAACCGCATCGTGACGTAAAATGCGGCCACCGTGAGTACGAGGACACTGCTGCACCACATGATATAGATTCTCATTTTTACCCCGACAGGCACGGCAAATGGTGTCAACCATCCCGCGACTACTCCTCGAACACCTCACCGAGGTGGTTAGGGTAGCCACCCGGACGGCGTGAAAATGGCGATAGTCGCGGCCCCCAATGCCCTCTGAAGCCCATTCCACCCACTGGGTAGAAATGGGGGATTCAGAGCACTGTCGGAGTTCTTTACCATCTACTGACTCATGCAGTGCAGCAGCGAACTCAGCAGATGAGCTGGGTTTTGGAGCAGTTGGTGTTGCTCGATCGCACCACAACAACTGCAGCATGACGAAGTCCAGGTCAGCAGCAGTGCGGGCGACCTCCCAGCTCCAGCCCTTAAGGGCGAGCAAGCGCTGGCGGCGTATTGATGGGATGCTGGCTGAGAGAGAGACAATACCGAGCCCACCGGCCTAGACCGGTGCGTGGATATAGGCACTTGGGACACCAGGTGGAAAGCCTAGCCAAGAGCGCACAGCAGAGCGAACTTCGCGATCTAACTCTAGCAGCCTCCCCGCAGTAAGCCTACCAAAGACTAGCCCATAGGTTAGCTTTGGCAGTAAGTACGTGCGAAGGAGGCGCAGCTTCTGCTGTGGCTTCAATGGAGCCTTGGTGATACGAGCTAGTGCCCCACCAAGGTCCACACGGCTTGCAGCAATGGTGGCCACACCCATGAAGTCAACTCCAAGGTACCGCCAAACCTCCAGCACGGATCGGGTGGGGATGGGTGACTGTCCTATGACAAAACACTCCTCATCCACCACCTTCACCTGATGCTGGCGACCCGACGGGACCAAGGAGACTGACCCACACTTATCTGGGTTAACCACCAAACCACACCTGGCTAGCTGCTCAGCAAAGGCATTGAGGGCGACCTGCAAGCCCTCACGGGTTTCGGCGAGTAGAATTACATCATCGGCAAAAGCCAGTGCACCTACTCGCACCCCAGGGGCGAGATCGAACCCTATTTCAGCTGGCAGCTTACCCAAGGCCGTGTCCACGACCAGGTTAAAGAGGAGTGGCGACAGAGGATCCCCCTGGCGTACCCCGCGCCCAATGACAACATCCCCTGACATCTCACCTCGTGCCTCGAGGACCGTCACGCCTTCGTGGTACAGACGAGCAACGTACTCAATTAAACGAGTAGGTGCCCCGACACCACGAAGACAATCGGTCAGGGCAAAGTGGCTAACTGTGTCAAAGGCCTTAGCGACGTCCAGAGCGGCAAGATGGAGCTGCCGTTTCTTGATACGGGCCAGCGAAATGACAGTTTGGAGAACTGTTAGGGTTCTCCGCTGTGCCATCAGCTGGCCGAAATGCTCTCTGGACGTCACCTATGACACCAGCCACTTGGAGGCGAGATGCCAGAACTTTTTGGAAGTGGCGGAAGATCACCGACGAAATAGATATCGGGCGGTAACCTCCAGGCCCACTTAACCCTTTTTTTGGGATGAAAACTGTCCTGGCGCGGGTCAACGCTTTCGGGGGTCTTCCTGATAGAAGCAGCAGGTTGAGGATGAGCAGCTTGACTGTTTTTGGTGTCTTGTTCCAACGTCGGGCAGAAACACCATCAGGTCCAGCAGAGGTGGAGTTCTTGACACGGCACTTATGTGCCTCGTCATGAAGCACCGGTGTGCACATGATGCTGCGCAAGGAATCCCTGGTGGAAGCTGGGGGTACCACCGGCTCACCAGGGTTGTGGCTAGGAGCACTCAAGAGTGGCTCCCAATAGTCCACAAACTCCTGGAGAGGGGGTAAAAACTGGTTCATCCCCAGCTCCCTCCAGTACCTCTCCAGCCACACGAGCCGGATGCTTCCTCCACAACTTCTGGACCCGCTGATATTCCCGCCTTCTCGCTTGTTTTGCTGCTCTGCGACCTCCACAAGGCACCAAAGTAGGAGGAACGGCTCCCTGATGCCCCGTCACGGTCGCTTCTTCAACCCCTGGGAAGATCCTCTGTATATAGGCTGCAACCTCGTCCTCCAAGCCTTCATGCCTCTCAACAGCCCGCCTCGCCAGATCCTGCAGGTACGCACTCTCATAACCATTAATACGGCCTACCTTTTCCCCGAGCCTCAACACTTCAGTCTTCAACTCTTCAAGAAGACCGGAGGTCCCGGGGGAGGATTGCTGAACGGTGGGCTGTTGCCCCACGCCTGTAGGAGATGCGGGAGAGGCCCCACGGCTATTTGCCAGGATCGCATCCTGGACAAGCTGCTTGTAGTGGGGCCTCAGGCGAAGAGATTGGATGGCAGAAAGCGTGCGCATGGGAAAACGGGCTTGAAGGAATACATTAATATTTCGTACCCCATTACGCACAGCCTCTGCCTCCTCTGCTGCCATTTGCCGCAAATCCTCAGAAGCATACCTCGGCCGCTCTCGCTCTATATCAATTGCAGCGTTGGCCTGCACAGGATGCTTCTGCCAGACGTGGGCACTGAGGCCACGCTTGGAGCTGAAGGCTCTCTCACAGTGGGCACACTGGTGGGCATTTACAGGGGTCGTGGAAGAGGATGAGGGATAGGAAGAAGAGGATGAAGAAGAGGGAGAGGATGGCCGACGCCCCTGCCTGGGGCGCCCCCGAGCGCCTCCCCTAGAACCCCGGGAGCCAATGGGCCCGCGGGGGTTATGAGGCTCTCTTGTATTTGATTCCATAACGGGGAGACGGTAAGATAAGGGTCGGGAGACCCGTTGACACGAGCCTCCCCCCTAATCGCCAGCAGGTCATTCTGCCAACCTCGGTTCACCCAGAGGGTGCCCGGGTTGCGCGACGGGGACGCATGACCATGACTTGGGTAGGGATATGAAGGAGCTCCGAAGAGATAAAAACACCGACAGTTACCCTACCCCAGCAACCCAACATACATACATACATACATACATACATACATACATACATACATACATACATAAAAAAATACGTTAACCTTCAGAATACATAGAATAGCCTGAAACGGATTTCTGCATAAAAAGTTTTCAAAAATTCACATTCTACAAATTTTGAGGCGAGAGCAATAGCTTAATTTTCTTCAAAAATTCGCTAAAAGTATTCGAATACTTCATATCTCGCATCCGAATATCCGAACGATTTCAATAATCGAATGGAGCATTCGATTCTGCATTGGTATGTCCCAACGAGACGTTCCAAACCCGACGCGAGCACCTCCCACCCTACTGCCTTTTCCCCTCCGTTCGTTCCCCGCTGGTAACAACAACCGAACCGCTGACCCGTTTTATCACTTATCTTATAGCTTAGGTTATATTTAGATTACAGTACTTTGACATGCGTGTTTAGTTTATATGTACTTAATTATATGTTATATATGTAGTTTAAATTACTTTTATTATATATTCCTCCGTTTCAACATGCTATTTTGTTACCATTGCACATACCAAACGAAGAGGAAATTCAATCTTCGCCGGCACGGTTCATGGCATGGTTCGGACAATGTTAACTGGCCAAACAATGAATTTTTTATGTTCAGGAAAATTTCTTGAGTTTTATTACTCGTTTATTGTGATGTTTGCAGCTCAAAATACCTACTATTTAGTCTGGCCAATAAACGGGTGATAAGATCACGCAAGTAATAATACAAGAGAGCTGAAGGTTCCTTCAGACAGGCGAGGGCCGTGAAATCATCGAGCAAATGAATTACAAGAGCCGTATTTACTGGTCTGATACCCACCGTACAGCTACTTTTTTGAAAGCTCTCGTCTCTCGTTATGATCTGTCTATTGAGCAAATAAAAAATAAACATGCGAATTACGCATTGTTTTACTATTCATTTTAATTTTATTTTAAGATTAAAATATTTATTAAAGCGAGTTTGTCACCCTGAAAATTTGCACATTACCAGGCAGATTAGCTTCATGAAAGTATTTAAATTTGAACATGCTGAAAAAGTCATGAGTTAAGGTATACCTATATAAATGAATATGAATTAGAATTAACTCGGAAGTTCATGCTGCATGTCTGAAACTTTTAAAATCATAATCCTAATGTCTTACGTCAATCTAAAAGATATGAAAAATAGCTTTGAAATACTGGCGTTCAAGTTCGATTCACTAGGTACCCATTTGTTTGTACATTTGTCAATAACTCTCTGCAGTTACGGATATTTACGAAGGTTGGCAACGCTGAGCGGTTGCTTTGTAGGGAGGAACATGTTGGAGTAGGAGGTGCTCGCGTCGGGTTTGGAACGTCTCGTGTATGTCCCATCACTAAACCATTCGTGATTCGTCCAGTTTTCTACCTTCCTCCCCGCTAAAGTCCACGTTTTCTCTCTATGTAATCAGTTTCATGTTGATTTAGTAGTGATTCGACGTGCAAAAGTGAATAACGGAGTATACAGAACGCTTATTATATCGGAGTGAGTTTACACATTCTTTTGGTGATTTTCGATTTTGAAAAGGATATTTAGAGTGATTATTGAGTTTAGAAAATGGAATGGTGGAAAATTGGTCAAACGAAGAAATAAGGAACAAGTTTATCGAGCTGGGCATTCTTGTGGGGCGGCCCGTGAGGACGGAAGGGGGGAGGAATTAAGGAAGCTGAAGAGGCGGCTGGCGTCGAACACATCTGGGGAGTCGGCTGACCCGGAGGTCGCCTCCCAGACGTCATCCTCCGGTTACGTCTCGTCCCCGACTTTGTCGACGAACGTCCGGGACAACGCCAACAGCAGGTATCGTCGGGCGACGGCGCGGGGCTCGCGGTATCTGCTGGTCTCCGCCCTACTCGTCCTCCTCTTATTCCTGTTTTTGGGCGCCCTCGGCGTCGCCTTCGTCAACAAAACGTCCGTCGACATCCCCCGTGACGTCGACTACGCCACCTGCGACGACCGGCCGAACCAAATCCCGGACGTCAACTGCGTCAGGGACGAGGACCGGACGTACGTCGACCTCATGATCAACATCATCCTCGCCGAGCTGGCCGACCGCCTCGCCGACACCTCCTGCTCGTCGTCTTCAAAAAAATGTCAAGCCATAGTAATTGGTACCTACACCGAAAAATAGGATTAAAATGGAAAGTCAGACGTTAAAACCAATACAAATTAATAATTATGTCATTACTTTAGAGGATATGGTTGTGAGTCTCGGCATCAAAATAGATAAAACTTTGTCATGGGTGGATCAAGTCTCAGCGGTTTCGGGTAAGCTGTTGTATCAACTAAAAAGATTAACGTTTCATGTTTCAACCTACCATGGCTGTCAGAAAACAGTTGATTATTTCCCTGGTATTTCCCTGTTTTGACTTTTCAAGCTTAGCATATTGCGATTTGACTTCGGAGCAAATGATTCGGCTGCAAAAAACCCAGAATTCTTGTGTGAGATATATTTTCAAGTTAAATAGAGATGTGCCTATCACGCCATATTACAGAAAATTAAGCTGGTTAAAAATGAAAGAAAGGAAAGAATATAGGCTATTATGTTTTCTAAAGAAGTTGCTATTGACCAAAACCCCACTGTATTTGTATGAACAATTCAAGTTTATGAGCGCAATACATACCAGAAACACTCGTAATGCTAGCAGTTTGTTGAGTATACCTACGCATCGAACCTCAATTTATAATAGATCATTTTTAGTTCAATCAATTCAACTCTATAATGCATTAGAGGAAGAGATCAAAGCAATAGTTTCGCTAGAATCATTTAAACGAGCTGTCAAAACAAAATTAATATGCAGGTATGACCCAATGTGAGAATTCCGTTTTTAGGAAATTTTTGTCATGATTTTTTTTCAGAGGTAACTCTGTCGAGGATACTTTGTTATGTTTTTCAACTTTATATGGATTAGTATTTATCCTACTTTATTCCTTGGGAACCCAGAGAACTAGAATTTGTATTTGCTTCTTTCACTTAATGTACTAATGTCGATATATTTATATTGCCTGACATGATGTAAATTATATGTTTCTATTTTTATCTGTACAGATGTAAGAGAGGGCCACGAGCCCTAATTTGTACAGATTGATAAATAAATAATCTAAATCTAAATCTAAATCTTCCATCGACCTCTCCGACAACCAACTCCTCAAAGTAATGAAGACAAAAGACAAAACCCTCAGCTACTACGTCCTAAACAACGTCAAAATCATTTTTGAAAACAACCCAAAATGGAACATTAAACCAACACATTTTAGCGAATTTTTGAAGAAAATTAAGCTATTGCTCTCGCCTCAAAATTTGTAGAATGTGAATTTTTGAAAAATTTTTATGCAGAAATCCGTTTCAGGCTATTCTGAATCATATTCTGAAGTTTAACGCATTTTTTAATGTATGTATATATGTATGTATGTATGTATGTATGTATGTGTCATTCCAGACGATAACTGTCCGTAGAATTGTGCTAGAAACTTCAAACAAATTTTAAAATGTTAAGGACACAAAACGAAAGCATGATCGGATTACATCTTCGGGTTGAAATTTTCAAAAATGTAGTCAAAAATTTCAAAATAGCCTGTTTTTTGCGATTTGTTGTGCGAAATAATTTTTTCAGCATACTAACATGTGGTATATTCGGAATCAGCGTAAAATTTCCTATAAGAATATGTATCAAGTTTTCAAAAATTTCAAAGTTGAAAAATCAGTCAAAAATCGAAATAATGCCGTTCGCTAGTTGTAAAAATCGGTAATATTTGCATGAAACATTGTCCAAATTCAGATTGAACTACTCTTATTGAAAAGTATCCCTGTATAACCAATCCTAGAACCATGCTGTTTAAGACTAGAACCATGTTGTAGATAGAATTTTATTCCATGTTTGTCTATCAAAATCATAAACTAAAATTTCACTGCACGATCAATAGCGACTGAAATGTCGAAGATTTCTTTAAAAATTCGCTCATGGGGTCATGCTGCATGACTGGACTTTTTTCTTACTATTTTTGGCAGTTTTTTTGGCTGCAAGATGGTGGACCCGGGAAGCTCGATAAAAAGTTCGCCTCCAACCTCATCACTGTTACTACATATTTGTATTGTTACCTACATATTTGTATTGTTATTCGTATAATTCGTATCTATCGTAATTTGAATGAATTCAAATTGAATGTATTATTTTATTGCATTGTTGAATTTGTATTTTTGAATAAAAGATTTTGTTTGAATGAAATTGAAGAACTTATCAACTACCTATTTATTTATCCTTATTCAATGATTGATGTTTATTGAAGGTTTGGGTTGTAAAACGTTAAGGAATAGATTTTATGAAAATTTCATTTGTGCACACACAATATTTACAAGAAACTAACAGTTCGTTCTTTCGCCAAAAAATCAAGCATTTCAAAAGAAAGGATGAGTTCGTTGGACAACACTTTTTGAGCACATTAAATTGGTCAAATTTCAAAAAATTTACTTAAAAAAAATCACAAAAAATGACAAAAAAGGCTAAACATCGGTGTTTTTATTTATTTATTTTTTTTTTTAGCAGAATATTTCTCAAATAAAGTTTATCAACTATGAAGTTGGTAATTTAAAAATTAAAGCTCAAACCTATGCTCAAAATTGTAATTAAATTTCATTAAAATGTGCTACAAAAGCGATAAAAATGTAAAAAATTCTAGAAATCCAATATCATTGTTTAAATAATATAATGTTATTTAGAACAAATTTTTCAGCAATAAAATTGATAGTTAACAATTTTTTGCAGACAATATGATGAATTTGAGCAATAAAATTATTTCATATACTATACCTATTTGTCATTCCAGACGATAACTCTCCTTAGGATTGAGATCAAAATTCCGTTCTTGCGCCAAAACATCAAGCTTTCCAGAAGAAAGGATGAGTTCGTTGGCTCGCACTTTTTGAGTACATTAAATTGGTCCAATTTCAAAAAATGTTCTGAAAAAATCACAAAAAATGGCTAAAAACGGCTAAAAATTGTTAAAATTATACAAATTTTTTTCAGAATATTGCTCAAATAAAGTTCATTAACTATAAAATAGAACATTCAAAAATGTGTGCACAAATTATGCTGAAAAATGTGCTTAAATTTTATTAAAATTTTCTAAAAAATCGACAATAACTGCAAAAAAGCTAAAAATCTAAAATCTCTTTTTTGAATAGCAGGTTATTATTTAAAATACTTTTAGCAAATTTTTTGAAGAAAATTAAGCTATTGCTCTCGCCTCAAAATTTGTAGAATGTGAATTTTTGAAAAAAATTTATGCAGAAATCCGTTTCAGGCTATTCTGAATCATATTATGAAGTTTAACGCATTTTTTTATGTATGTATGTATGTATGTATATATGTATGTATGTATGTATGTGTCATTCCAGACGATAACTGTCCGTAGAATTGTGCTAGAAACTTCAAACAAATTTTAAAATGTTCAGGAAACAAAACGAAAGTTCAAGTTCGTTGGCCAGCATGATCGGATTACATCTTCGGGTTGAAATTTTCAAAAATGTAGTCAAAAATTTCAAAATAGCCTGTTTTTTGCGATTTGTTGTGCGAAATAATTTTTGTGCGATTTGTGGTATATTCGGAATCAGCGTAAAATTTCCTATAAGAATATGTATCAAGTTTTCAAAAATTTCAAAGTTGAAAAATCAGTCAAAAATCGAAATAATGCCGTTCGCTAGTTGTAAAAATCGGTAATATTTGCATGAAACATCTTTAAAAATTCGCTCATAGGGTCATGCTGCATGACTGGACTTTTTTTTTTTTGCCGTTAAATTAATAGATGAGAATTTCATTGCACTTAAAAAGCTCTAATTTGAAAACAATTTGACATTAAACAATAAGATAATTTTCGAAAAATCGCTCATACAATCATGCTGCATGACTGGAACTTTTTTAAAACAATTTTAGCCTTTTTATTTTTTAGCACATGTTTTGAGATTTGACCAGTTTATCGTGCTCAAAGAGTTTGGTGTTCTTTACCAGTGCAGGGTGGCCCCCAGCTGGAAAAGTCAGGGGAAAAACCTGGGATTGTCAGGGAATTCTTTGGGTCGGGAAATGTCAGAGAATTTTTTAAATGAAAACTTGGTGTAATAATTTAAAGCGTTTTTTAGGTATATTGTAACTCCTAAACAATCAAACTTCAATAGCGTACCGTAAAATAGGGTTACTTCAGACCACGTTTTCAGGTTTTAGCGAATTTTTGAAGAAAATTGAGCTATTGCTCTCGCCTCAAAATTTGTAGAATGTGAATTTTTGAAAAAAATTTATGCAGAAATCCGTTTCAGGCTATTCTGAATCATATTCTGAAGTTTAACGCATTTTAGCGAATTTTTGAAGAAAATTAAGCTACGAGTATTGCTCTCGCCTCAAAATTTGTAGAATGTGAATTTTTGAAAAATTTTTATGCAGAAATCCGTTTCAGGCTATTCTGAATCATATTCTGAAGTTTAACGCATTTTTTAATGTATGTATATATGTATGTATGTATGTGTCATTCCAGACGATAACTGTCCGTAGAATTGTGCTAGAAACTTCAAACAAATTTTAAAATGTTAAGGACACAAAACGAAAGTTCAAGTTCGTTGGCCAGCATGATCGGATTACATCTTCGGGTTGAAATTTTCAAAAATGTAGTCAAAAATTTCAAAATAGCCTGTTTTTTGCGATTTGTTGTGCGAAATAGTTTTTTCAGCATACTAACATGTGGTATATTCGGAATCAGCGTAAAATTTCCTATAAGAATATGTATCAAGTTTTCAAAAATTTAAAAGTTGAAAAATCAGTCAAAAATATAAATAATCGAAGATTTCTTCAAAAATTTGCTCATGGGGTCATGCTGCGTGACTGGACTTTTTATCATTTAATAATGATTAAACAGGATGTTTCCATATTAGTTTTCGTCACGTCACGGTGGGGTTTTCTATTGATTTTCACGTACAACCAATGCGTTACTAGGGAAGTGTAACTCCCTTAGTTTTCATAGCAGGAAAATCGTTAGCCACTTTTTGGAATGCTCTCATTTTATCTCAGCATCTCATAATCCCTAAGCCTCTGTAGTGTCAAGAAAAGCTGATTTATTACGCTCAGTTGTAAACTAATATTGCTAAGTAACCATAATGAACTAATAATGTGTAAAATTAATCATTATTAAATGATCTGACTGTAGAACCGTAGGTCTACCGTCCGTTTTTTTTTTTTTTTTTTTTTTTTAAACACAGAATGTGTTTTAGCCATGGACTAACTAGCCGAAAATGGAACGCGGGATGGTAACGAAATGTGTGACGGATGATTTTCACGTACAACCGAGTCGTTGCTAGGGAAATGGTACTTCGTCGTTTTTCATCCCACAAAATTCGTTGACCATTCGTTCGAAAGCTCTCGATTTATCCAACAATATTATGTTAACTACTGCGAAGTGCGTGTCCAACAAACTGAGTTATGAGCATGGTTATATAAATAATTGTTTACACACAGGTGATCATTCTCAATAATTGATATTGTGAACATGATTGCAACCGCTTGTTAATTTCTGATGATTTCATTGAGCTTGTGTTTCGATGATTTGATTCATAGCAGGTGATCTGAGTATTACGAAAACGGTTTGATTTGTGAAGCGGAGGTTAAATAATTTGAATAGGTAATTTCTATACTTTACACTCTAGGAAGCTGTAATTTCGTTTGTAGCCTCTTTAGGACATTTACTTGACGATGCTCAGGGTCCGGATCAGATGTGTGGCTCTTAAAGCTAATTTCTATGCTTTACACTCTAGGAAGCTGTAATTTCGTATGTAGCCTCTTTAGGACATTTACTTGACGATGTCCAGGGTCCGGATCAGATGAGTGGCTTTTAAAGCTAATTTCTATACTTTACACTCTAGGAAGCTGTAATTTCGTATGTAGCCTCTTTAGGACATTTACTTGATAAATCGCTCTTGATTTATCACGAATTTATTTCGTATTTTTTTTCGTAGTTTCATACTATAACTATATAAATTGATGTTATAAATGAATAGTAAACAATGACGCTTGTTTGGTTGTCACTTGGTTGCGCGACAACGCAAACACATTCTGTGTTTCAATAATTTCGTCCGAAGTATGTAAATAGAGGTAACCGGGGGTCCAGGGGGCTTGCCCCCTGGCGAGGCGCGGAGCGCCGAGTTTTTTTTTTTTTTTTTAATTTCTTCAACTTTCAATGATTTAACACTCTTAAACCATGATGGACCCACTGGAGATAAATAAAATGCAAATACATGTTGGGAAGTAATGCATGCAAAGTAAAGACTAAGACTAATGCAAAGACAAAGTAACTAAGATTAGAGTTCATGAAAACGAAACTTGGTCTAATACGTCTCCCAGTCGCGTAAATCTTCAAGTACCCACGTGGTTGATTGAAATCAATCCCAGCTAAGGAGTTTGAACGGTCTAAAATGGAAGTGACAATGGCTGTAGTTGAGGCAGGAGGATGAAGGAGTTTACTGTAGAATCGAGATAAATCGTATCGTAACGAACATAGTCTGGCTCGTGTGCGACAATTTTCTGAAATGCAAAAAATCCTGGCGCATCGCTTATGGGTGATTCTCACAGAAAAGGTCAGTTTTGAGTTTGACTTTTGAAAGAAGAAAAAGTGATCGAATCGAGCTGAAAAAAATCACAGATGCTCTCTATATCGTATGTATCGAAATTCGAAGCAAATCCAAACAGTAGCGCTTTTATTAATTCAGAAAAAAAAATATTTAAAAATTTAGGCGGACAGGTCGATGACACTAGGACAGGGCGATGATGATGCGACCCGTTGATTCTCACCATTTGCATCACCACCCTGTCCTGGGATCATAAAAGGAAAATTTGCTATAACTGCCAAGAAACGTTAACCCTCAACATTTCAAGTCAAAAGACCGAAAAACGTGACCACTGTAGGGCGAATCCAACAAACGAAGAATGACAGAAATTCTCGAATAAGTCCTAGTAGACCTTCACAACGTTCGGCTAAGTAGATATGTGTTTTGAATGGTCAATACGAGAATATTGGATTACTAAATGCGAGAATACGGGAATACTAGAAAATCCAAAAAACATAATAGATTTTCCTTTTTCCTCATCGTCCTGTCCTTTTCGTCATCGTCCTGCCCTCGAATTTTCAGGAGAGGACAGGTTGATGATGGACAGGTCGATGATGATTCTTCAGTTTTTTCTCAAATGTTTCACCTTGTGGCAAGCTTTTTCCCAAATTCGGCATATAACATGAAACTAGACCGTTCGGTGCACAATAAAAATACCATAAGAAAAAATTGAGTTCAAGTACTCACTTAGAAAAAGTGGACAGGTTTCTGACGATTGTGATTGACCAACCCACGGTCCAGCACACATCTGCTCCCGCTGACGACCACGAGTTGACTGAATTAAAACGAATGGCGGTTTTTCTGGTAACTGAGAAGGGCGCGAAAAAAAAAAGCGGCAAAAAAACCCGCTAAAATACAATTGTGACCGCGAAAATTCGAAAACCAATATTGGACAGGTCGATGACGGCGATGCTCCGGACACACATATTTCCATCCAAATACACTTTTCTAGCGGTTCTACATTAATTTTATCGATCAGAAACGCATCTCAGAAATCATACTGATGTAGAAAAATTGAATAAAATCCAAACTCAAAAGGGGAAAGACCTTTAATTAAAGCTTGAAGTTGGGAAGGTCGCATTGGGACAGGACAGGTCGATGACGATTTGACTATATTTAGTTAATTTTCTATTTAAAGGAATAAACATAACCTAAAAATGGAAAAAAGGGTTCTAGATAAAAACCTATACTACAATTTAAGACCTTCGCCAGCTCCCAAATCCTTATTGGGTCGCCGCAACTGGTCCGGACATCACTTCTGCCCCTTTCTGTGAGAATCACCCTTATACGAAACAGTGGCCTGAATTGCATCTTGAAAATTGAATTACACCTTTGTAACAAGTGCAACTTCCAAAACTTCCATCCAATTCCACACAAAATCGGAAGGGTGCTGGAAATGATACATTTAAGGAAACGTCCAATTCCTCTATTGGGGATAGGGTCACCAATCAGCCCGTTAAATAATTGTTGTTTCCGGGTCATTCTCATTTCATTTGCCGCTTTTGAGCGTTTGAGAACCTTAGTGACGTGAAATATGAAAGTGCTCGAAAATGAGGTGGCAAAACTCGGGGATGGCTACTGTTTGAAACCTGTCACCAAGCAGTAGGGTAGAGGCACCAGTAGTAGCCACCCTTAAGCAGCCCAGTTTCGGTATTTACAACGTAATTTCTTCATTCTTTCTTCCAATCCCGTGTTTTTCCTTTACCCCAATGTCTGCTCTATCGAATGGATATTTTTAAAAATCGAATGTGTTGATTAGTTTTACGAAAATCGAAGAAAAGTAAACCAAGATCTGTCGCTTGTAGTAGCCACCAAAATCTTTAGTAGTAGCCACTGTAAGAGACCAGAAGTTGCCACCCCCTGGCTACTACTGGAAATACTCATTTTTCAGGAAAACTAATTATATCACTGTGATACTGATAAAAATCTAGCTTATTTTTATGTTGAATATGAAAAAAACACGAAAACTCAGTAGTGGCCACGTCATGGCTACTACAGAAATTCGCTAGGTTTTCGTGAACTGGTAGTAGCCACCAAAATCTTTATTAGTAGCCACTGTTAGGGACCAGCAGTAGCCACCTCCTGGCTACTACTGGAACCTCTAATTTTACAGGAAAACTAATTATATCACTGTGATCCTGATGAAAATCTAGCTTATTTTCATGTTTAATGTGAAAAAACACGAAAACTCAGTAGTGGCCACATCATGGCTACTACAGAATGTCGCAAGGTTTTCAAGAACTGGTAGTAGCCACCCCACAAATATGACCCTAGTTGTCTAAAATCCTACGTGAAACAACTTGAAATACATCAAGAAATCACCAAGGAACGTGAATAAAATGGAACTATCTCAAAAAGTCCTGGAATGAAGTGAAATATTGAGGTAAACAAGGACTACGTCCTTAATCAAAACCGTTGGCGAGGAGCTCATCTGATCAACTGGCAGTCCATCTGGGTTATAAGGCGTGTTGTTAATCACACTGGTTTCTTAATTATGGCGAGAACGGTTGGAATGCGCAGCTGACATCTCCTGCTTTAAAATGGTGCTAATGTCGAATGTCTTGATGGTGCCAAATCCTTATTTTTCAAATCTAAAGTTCATGGATGGCTACTACTGGCAGGGGTGGCTACTATCGGTGCCTCCACCCTATGGTTCTTGATATCGGATTATTTTGTTTAAGCACTAAAAACACTCGTAGTTAGTGTAACACTCATGATTGAAAATAAAAATACTCCCCATGTTTTTAGGCTTCTTTTGCTGTAAAAACTGCTGCAACTCCAAGCACTTCACTGCAGTCTCGCGTCTTCAACTGGACAATATAACCCTCACATCTGACTGTTTCCCGCCATTTTCCATCAACCTTCTTGATCGCAAAAATGATAACACTCCTGAGGTCCCATTGAGACGAGATATGGGGACTGACTTAAAAACTAGTTTTTCACGGGTTGGGAAAAATCTTGAAAATGTAAGTCCTTACTCTAAAGAAAGAGGAACCAACCTACTGCAGCTAGTAACCCTGGCCAGTTCTAGATTGTCGTTGTTTCGTAACAACCTAACTTCTACTTAGGTGTTAGGTAGGAGGGGACAGTAACATCTTGAGTTTCCAGGATTTCAGGTTTCATTCGTCATCACTGCGTATTGGTTAAAGGGGATTTTGGGCAGTCAAATTATTACTTCGTTGATCTCCCAACTTATACTACCCTTTTTCCCCAAAATCACTAGTTTTGGTCAAGAATTGTGAGAATTCGTCGTCGGGGACATGAAAGCGGCAAATGAAATGAGAATGACCCTTCCACCTAGCTTGGTGATAAGAATCTGGTGGCGCATAAGGAATTCAGTTAGGTAGGCAGGTACCTAAGTTTAAATTTCCTTTTTTTTCGTTTAATGACAGATTGAGTATGGATTATTGGGCACGACCTTGGTATGCGGTAAACAAGAATCGCCTCTACAGACCCTTGAAGAAAGCAGCTTTGCGCGCCTACCATCAGTGTCCCACAGAAGCCCTGGATTTCGCTCCCAACTCCTTGCCTTCAATTTTACAAAGGTAATTGAAACATAAATGCACGAGTTCTTTTTGAAAGTTTTTGACACTGAAAATGTCTTAGTCGACGGTTCAACCGGAAATTTTGTTACGCAAAGCATACTAGCATTGAAATTACTGAGACATTTTCTATGCTCATAGCTCTTCTCTCATAAGAGAGAAAGTGAGTCGTTCAGAAGCGAAATGCTCCATGCGCCAAAAGTACAAAAGTTGAGACTGCTACGCCATTTTTTTCTATTTCGCGTCATCTACAGATGGTGTAAAGGATTCGTTTCTAAACGCACTAAATCCAGCTCAAAAATGCGTTTGAAAAACTCGGTTTGTTCCAGAATGCTCCAAATCCCTTGTTTGAGGTGTTCCAAAACGCTTCAACTCCCTTACTGTTCCAAGGCGCTCTAACTCCCACTAATACCCTGCTATCTCGAACTGTATTGGTACAAAGTGCACCTACTCTAGTTATGGGTGTACTTTGCCCTTAAAAACCTAGTATTTTGCCGAAAACTTTAGTTTCTTTTTGTTGGCAACCTGTACAACCTGTATAGGATTGGGGGAAGGGTTATTTCACGATTTGTGTTAAGTATTCATTGTGTACAAACATGGCTGATGCTGCTGAGAGTGAAGTGTTGCGTGGCGTTCGCGTAGTAAAGAAGCCTGCTAACTGGCATTTTACATTTTTTCCTTCGAAGAGATTCATTCTTTCAAAAGGAAGAAATCATGCAGGTTTGATTCAAGGTGAAATTGCATATTCCATGGACCTGGTCCGCAATCTGTTGTAAAAAGAGGACAGCGTCTAGCCAATCTCCGCCCGCCAACCAAGCCTAATTCAGTTCCTCTAAAACCTGTAAAAGCGAGAGATGTCAAGAAGTTTCTGGACAACCTTATGGTGAACGGTGGGTGGAAATTTCGTTGCAATTCTATGCAGAACTCTTCAATACCAACCTTCTGGATGCTGCTGATCCACATGATGTTCTGGAAGAGGAGGTACAAAAAGTCGACGATAATATGGGTGATGAGATGATGGTAATGGAAGGGAATTTCGTTATGTGAAAAATTTTACAAAAATTTTGTTTGAAATTTTTTAAATGCTCCTTGAAATAATCTGTACCTACTAGTTTTTTTGTTGTCCTCCTTCGTTCTACTTTTCTGAAACTTTTAAATGTCTGCCTCATAATTTTGATAAATGAAATACTTTTATGTATGATTTCAAATAAATTGGTTTTTGATGCTTAAACCTAATCAGTCTTCAAATTTAGCATTTTTCATCAGTCTGACCTAACTTGTTGCTGTTCCAGAATGCTCCTAATCCATTCGATGTTGTTCCAAAATGCTCCAAATCCACAAAACCAAACCACTGTGCTCCAACTCCAAACTGAATTCCTAATTTCCTGATAAACGATTCGGTTTTTTTGCAAAAGCGTCCACAGCCTACCTATTTACTTCACCCCGGACCAATTAAACTGAAAAACATTGTTATACAACGTCTGTAGGTTGAGCAGCAGTTTTTTATGTTTCCTGAAAATCGAGGTGCTTGGCGGATGGAGCATTTTGCTTTTGCACGACTCAAGCACGAGCGGTCTGCCGCTTTTTTCTTCAAAACCTTAGGGGATAGTCGGGTAAGAGTGCGCGGGCGGCTAAGACTGCGCACAGCTTTTTTTTTCGATGCTGGCAGCAATGATTCGCTGGCAGAAGTGATGTTTTAGTTTGGCCTTGAGAGTGCACGTTTCTCTCCAATTTTCGTCTTAGTCCGACAACTCATTGCTGTTTTACAGGTAAGAATGTGTTTGGTCTGCTTCTACTATAATATTTTCACTGTAATACTTAGTTGATACTGTTTATAGTTATTAGTCAAAAGTGTTGAACTTTATATCACTGAAAAGAGTATTTTATTACAAACACGCCGACATGGCGTAGGCTGTGAATGGACAATGTAGGGTCAAAATATTGTGGGGTTATGTTTTTGTAAGTAATGGAGGGTAAGATTGCGCATAGTGATGGAGGCCAAGAGTGCGCAACATTTTTCGTGCGCAGTCTTACCCGCCTTCATTAGGATCTCTTGGTTTTCTTTGCACCATTGAATTATTGTATTAGGGTTTCATCTGCCTATCTTTTACATTTGATCTAAGGTCTATCTGTCTATATTTCAGATTGAACTATGGGGAAATACACGCGAAAAACTGACACACATTGGGACATTTTCATGTGTGTTTTCTTATTGTATTTATTACTAGTAGGCAGATCTCACCCGTGCATTGCACGGCGGGGCGTACAGATCAACTAAATGGGCCAAAAGAGAAACCACCCACCCGTGGGTACTTTATTGAATTCGAGCCAGGCTACATCACCTACCCCTCTGCAGACTCGTATGCAAGCTCTAAGAGCCACTCAGCTGATCCGGACCCTGGGCATCGTCACGTAAATGTGATAAAAAGACTGCATACGAAATTACAGCTTCTGTAGAGTGTAAAACATAGAAATTAGCTTTAAGATCCACTCATCTGATCCGGACCCTGGGCATCGTCAAGTAAATGTCCTAAAGAGGCTACATACGAAATTACAGCTTCCTAGAGTGTAAAGTATAGAAATTACCTATTAAAATGATTTAGCCACCGCTTCACAAATCAAACTGCTTGATGTCATAGCAGACATAAAGAAAACGGTTGATTGTCCTCTACGCAACACAGTGAGTCTATTTTATCTCTGTTCTACTAAATGCGCACTCTTGGCCGACCTAATGCGCACTCTTACCCTCCAGGGCGGCTAAGACTGCGCATGTGTAACTTTTAAAAAAAATTAAAATATATGTAACCTTAAGTCAACTTTTGAGTTTTAAATATTTTCTAGTGGTCAACAATTAGTTAAGGAGTCTTATGATGTATTTCTTGTTTTTCTATTACCAAAATACACTGACTTATAAAAAATCTAAACTTAAGTGCGCACTCTTACCCGACTCTCCCCTACCCCATATGGTATCAACGAGATCTCCTTCGTATAATATAGTATCTATACGAATTTGACATGGATATGTCTATTGGCTGGGCTACGTGAGTGCAAAAATTTCTAGTATAAAAATGCAACGGTTTCTTTCTATTTATTTTCACGTACAACCAACGCGTTAGGTACTAGCGAAGTGTAACTCCCTTAGTTTTCATAGCAGGAAAATCGTTCGCCACTTTTTGGAATGCTCTCTAAGCCATTGTAGTGTCAAGGAAAGCTGATTTATTACGCTGTTATAAACTAATATTGTTAAGTAACCATAATCAACTAAAATTTTGAAAAGAAGGCACAAGGTACGTGGTAGGTATACCTACTATTGAGTAGTAGGTACTTGTAAGCAGTAGGTACTGGAAGCATTGACCTCTCACCAGCCGATGGGCTCTTAAAGCTGATGAAGAAGAAGAAGAAGAAGAAGAAATCATGTTTATTAGTACAGCTATGCATGCATCTCAAAATTTTTTAACATAATAGAAATAAATAAGGCTGGTTATGGAATAAAAGATTTAACAAACAAAAAACATGTTACGGCAATGGTCTTGATGACCGCCTGCCGGAGTGACGTGAGTCGTGACACTTTACCTGCATTGTTAGGTATCTAATTGATTCAACATTACAATTTATATATTGTTTCATTATCGTTACGAAAGTATTATATTGTATTTAACAAAAATTAATTTACAGAAATGACTATGATTTCAATCTTTAGAAGGGTTCTACCAATTAAACTCCGCTACTAGATATTTTCTATATCGCCAGCTATGGAACGCAAATTCAGCCACCCCCAGCCAATACCTCCTGTCATTCAGCAGGGAAACCATTCTGTCCAAGCCCAGAACACGTTCTCCAAGATAGCGCATTCGAAATTCTCCCATTGCAGAGCAGGCTCCAAAGAAATGGAGGATATCCTCATCAGCACCTGAGTTGCACATGGAGCAGGTCGTTCGTGGGCTGTCTGATCTGATATAGGGTCCGCAGTTCAATGCCAGCATTGCGCCCCTCAATTTTAGGATCCAGCGACGTACCCAAAAAGGGTGATCCTCCTCAGTCAGTAAATTTGCTGGTCGAACATCCAAGCTTAATAAGGGATATAGTGGATTCCTAGAATTCTGGGCGGCAGATAGCATATCTTCTGACCATTTCCGTCCAACTGCCTCCACCAAGGGGTCCAGCTGCTCCTCCCACTTCTCTACTTCCTCCAAATTTCCGTGAAACGGACATCCGTCTTAAAGCTGATGATTTCTATCGTATTTAATCTCTAAAGTTAAAATTAAGATACGATTGAAAGGATTGGCTCATTCGTACTGAGCTGAGTGAGCTAAATTGTCTACTGTTCATCCTAGGAAGTTGAAATTTGATAGGGAGACTCTCTGGGACACTAAGAGACGATTGAAATTATTGGCTCTTTCCTAATCAGCTGAATGAGCTAAAATCTCTCCTATTCATCCTAGGAAATTTTGAGCTTTGATAGGGAGATTCCCTGTGGCATTAGGAGACGATTGAAATGATTGGCACATTCCTACTTAGCTGAGTGAGCTAAATTGTCTCCTGTTCATCCTAGGAAGTTGAGATTTGATAGGGACACTTCCTGGGACATTAAGACACGATTAATATTATTGACTTCTTCCTAATCAGCTGAGTGAGCTAAATTCTTGCCGTTACCCCTAGGAAGTTAAAATTTGTAGGGATACTCTCTGAGACACTAAGAGACTATTGCAATTATTGGCTCTTTCCTAAGCAGCTGAATGAGCTAAAATCTCTCCTACTCATCCTAGGAAGTTTTGAGCTTTGATAGGGAGATTCCCTGTGGCATTAGGAGACGATTGAAATGATTGGCACATTCCTACTCAGCTGAGTAAGCTAAATTGTCTCCTGTTCATCCTAGGAAGTTGCGATTTAATATTGGTACTCTCTGGAACACTAGGAGACGCTTGCAATATTGGCTCTTTCCTAATCAGCTGAGTGAGCTAAAATCTCTCCTATTCATCCTAGGAAGTTTTGAGCTTTGATAGGGAGATTCCCTGTGGCATTAGGAAACGATTGAAATGATTGGCACATTCCTACTCAGCTGAGTAAGCTAAATTGTCTCCTGTCCATCCTAAGAAGTTGTGATTTGATAGGGAGACTCTCTGGGACACTAAGAAACGACTGATATTATTGGCTCTTTCCCAATCAGCCGAGTGAGCTAAATTCTCTCTGTTACCCCTAGGAAGTTTAAATTTGTAGGGATACTCTCTGGGACACTAAGAGAGGATCGAAATTATTGGCTCTTTCCTAATCAACTGAGTGAGCCAAAATCTCTCCTGTTCATTCTAGGAAGTTTTGAGCTTTGATAGGGAGATTCCCTGTGGCATTAGGAGACGATTGAAATGATTGGCACATTCCTACTCAGCTGAGTAAGCTAAATTGTCTCCTGTCCATCCTAAGAAGTTGTGATTTGATAGGGAGACTCTCTGGGACACTAAGAAACGACTGATATTATTGGCTCTTTCCCAATCAGCCGAGTGAGCTAAATTCTCTCTGTTACCCCTAGGAAGTTAAAATTTGTAGGGATACTCTCTGAGACACTAAGAGACTATTGCAATTATTGGCTCTTTCCTAATGAGCTGAATGAGCTAAAATCTCTCCTGTTCATCCTAGGAAGTTTTGAGCTTTGATAGGGAGATTCCCTGTGGCATTAGGAGACGATTGAAATGATTGGCACATTCCTACTCAGCTGACTGAGCTAAATTGTCTTCTGTCCATCCTAAGAAGTTGTGATTTGCTAGGGAGACTCTCTGGGACACTAAGAAACAACTGATATTATTGGCTCTTTCCCAATCAGCCGAGTGAGCTAAATTCTCTCTGTTACCCCTAGGAAGTTAAAATTTGTAGGGATAGTCTCTGAGACACTAAGAGACTATTGCAATGATTGGCTCTTTCGTAATCAGCTGAATGAGCTAAAATCTCTCCTGTTCATCCTAGGAAGTTTTGAGCTTTGATAGGGAGATTCCCTGTGGCATTAGGAGACGATTGAAATGATTGGCACATTCCTACTCAGCTGAGTAAGCTAAATTGTCTCCTGTCCATCCTAAGAAGTTGTGATTTGATAGGGAGACTCTCTGGGACACTAAGAAACGACTGATATTATTGGCTCTTTCCCAATCAGCCGAGTGAGCTAAATTCTCTCTGTTACCCCTAGGAAGTTGAAATTTGTAGGGATACTCTCTGAGACACTAAGAGACTATTGCAATTATTGGCTCTTTCCTAATGAGCTGAATGAGCTAAAATCTCTCCTATTCATCCTAGTAAGTTGAAATTTGATAGGGAGACTCACTGGGACATTAGGAGACGATTGAAATGATTGGCACATTCCTACTCAGCTGAGTAAGCTAAATTGTCTCCTGTTCATCCTAGGAAGTTGCGATTTAATATTGGTACTCTCTGGAACACTAGGAGATGATTGAAATTACTGGCTCTTTCCTAATCTGGGACACTAAGAGACGTTTGAATTGATTGGGTATTTTCTCATCAGCTGACTGATCTAATTTAATTGAGACATTTTTAACATGAGACGCAAAACACATATTTAGTGTAGATGTTAGTGTAGATGTTCTGTCCAGTTGAATGGTATGTCTTTATTTGTCAAATCTTTAAGTGGCTTAGCAATTCCTGCAAAATTGGGTACAAAGCGCCTGTACTAGGAACAAAATCCTAGGAAAGATCTAACATCCTTCAAGTTTTTGAGTGGGGGGAATTCTGACACTGCCTGAATCTTCTTAGGGTCGGGGTTCACTTATAGGAGGGTGATCCCCAGTGTTTATCTGGTGCTGAGCTAAATCTGTGCGCCCAAGGTCATTGAATCCTTGAACGCAACCCAGCAAAATGTACTCCATGATATGCTCAACCTTTCAATCGAACTTAGGCTGATGTGGACACACTTGTCTTGTGTAGAGGCTATTAGGAAACTCGAAAGTGAACTTGCATCAGCCTGCCAGCAATTGGCCAGACTTCAGCAAGGTACTGAAGAGGCTGCCATGTCATCATCATTTCTACCCGCCACTGTATTGGGTAGAAATCCCATCTCAAGTGGGTTTCTCCAATGACTCTCCCATACATCATCACTGATGGCAATAGCCTTAGGATTAGGGTGTTGTTTCTTAGCTTGGCAACACACCCCAAGCCTTCCTTGCTTCCGTCTGTGGCTAGGTTTAAAGGCTTGGGGTGTGTTCCCTTCACGTAGATATCCGTTTTTTTAAAAATAAAATATGTAGGTACGTAGTAGTAAAACTCGGCCTTGTGGTGCCTCATACTATTCCGAAATTAGTAAGTTCCCATTTAATTTTTATCCACTTACAGATTTACCTCTTTTTCCCCACAAACTGAACCAGTGTATCAATTGATAATCCACGTTTTGATATTATCACGAAATTGATAATAATTAATCTACCACGAATTTTATATTAGCAAGTAACCTATGTTTAATGGTAAAGAAATTGGACCAGATTTGAAGCTCGATTACACAGGCCTAGCTTATCACATGATAGATGGTGTTCACTAACAGTTTGTAAGTGCATTTTCTGAATAAACTATTTTCTGGTTTATTTGCAGGTTAATACCAGAAGATTTCGTGATGATTATACTCTCATCAATGCCAGACATGAACCACCACCAGTTTAGGAAGAATCTCAAGAGGAACATGAAATTCCTTAGCGGTTTCCTCTTCGAAGTTGCAAAGGAGAAAACTGAGAAAACCTTCTCCTGGAATTGGAACAAAACCCGTAAAAGAACTCGTCCTTATAGGGTACTCGCCTCACGCTTTTATTGATCAATTTCAAATGGGATAAAACAACCTATAAATAAGGCCATGAAAAACTAGGGTTTTCACTCCTTAAACATTTGTTGGGTAAGGTGCCTAGTGTTACGCTCCAGGAATATAACTCTCACAGTTAAAGAGGTTTGACCACCCCGGCCTCATAGCTCAGATTGTAGGAGTGTTGCAACTCGGGGGGGTGGAAATTTCCCCTGAGTTGTAACGACGCGAGTTCGAACTCCTCTCGAGGTTTCATATATTTGTGGGCTGTTACAGTGGCGCAGTCGGTAGGACTCGAAATCATACGAAACAATGATTAATTCATTAACAGCCAAAAGACTGTAAACATCACATTTCCTGTCGTTTGCACCTTTAGTGGATTTATGTAAGTTTTACTGGGAGTTGGTATTCCCAGTGGAACTTCACGAGCCACGTTGTACATGTGGTTGTACCGGCTTGACCCTTGAAAGGGGTCTTGGTGTAGGTACGAAGAAGTACCGTAGTTATCTCGCATATCTTTGTGTGTTGTAGGATATGGAGTGTGTGAACCGTGCAGTAATGTCTCTCTGGATAGGTCTTCGCGACGCTGATCTATGTGAGTTTCTCCAACTCGGGAATATAAATTCCCGGGCTTTTGTTGAGTGTTCTCGTGGCCATACGAAATTGGAGTCTGAAAGTACTGAAGAGTACCTTTTGTTTCGTGTTCGAGTTGGTCTTGAGAGTCTTGAAAAAGACTCTTATTTTGTGAGTACCCAGTCAACAAAGATGGGCGTATTTCGGTTCGTGAATTTAATTCAAAAGTGACCCTTTCGAAAGGGGTTTGATATTGATTGACCATGTAGCTTATACCCGCAGGGGAGGTGTACGATTGTACCATGTAATATGCTCGATCCTTCTGTGTTTCAGGATGTCGAGTTGGGCTCGTGTTTGCCGCAAGACCGGCGTGTGAGATACACAGCTGAGAGTCTGCCAGGGAGGATGTGCCTTGCGAGTTAGCTAAGGCGGCGCCGGATGCGGAAAAAGTCGGAACTACGCCCATTCCATTGGCGGGAGAGGGTTGGTCCGGTCCGCCGGCGCCTGCCTGTCTGACGCTGCATTGAGAAGGCTCAGCTGACCGCAAAACCGGAGTTTCCGTCGCACTGGCACTTTCTGGAACTAAACAGCGTCGTCCGTATAGGAATGCTTGTTTAGCGTCTCGGCTGCAACGAAACTAGAGTGAGAACAATATGAAGTGTATTGTTCGATCTACTCTGAATTCTGGTAGTCTGGAAGGCGGAGTAATCTCGTGTCGTGAATCTCGTAGCCAACTGGCTTGAGAGCCTTGTCCTCAGTCAATCCCAATGGAGTTTCAATTGCAGTAGGCTGGAAGGCAGAGGTTCTTCAAGAGTCGGAAGGTAGCTTCAAGATCAGAGGTAGCGATCGGTATGAATTACCGGGGTTGGAGCTGCTGTATTTATACTCGTCGGGGAGCCGGATGCTGCGTCTGATTGGCTATTCCGATTTGATCGAGTGCGCTTTAGGTTTTGCGGGGGTGAAACATCTTCTTCTCCCCCTTCTCGATAGAGTGCGTATGGCTTTCTTTGCCCTTGGCTTATTGTTTCAATGTCATTTGTTATAAGGTAATGTGTGTCAGGTCGCCGGCTTGCTTAACCTAGTTCGTGCAGTGAGCGTTTAGCTTGTCCTATTTTACCTTCTGACGTGTTTATTGCCTTTGCAATTATGTAATTTGTATAATCTTTTCGCCGATTTATCTTGTTTCGTCTTGAGGTAGCCTGACGTCTTTTTTACCTTGTTTTATGTGTGAACTTAATTTTGGTGGCCCTGAAAAGGGTCGATGGTAAGTGGTGAGTTCACCACAGCACCTTTCTTGAAATTTGGAGCTAGAGGGAACGATGAAACTGAAGTGACCCTCTTTTGTCTTCGTATCGATGAGGCTGTCTCCTGGAAGGCTCATGTTAGGGCATTGGTGTGCAGATTGCGTTAGGCTCTCTACTTGTTACGACGGCTGTATTTTATAGTGTCTCCTTCTGTTCTTCTTGCTGCATATTACGGTGTATTCGAATCCCATCTTAGATATGGAGTCATTCTATGGGGCAACTGCAGCAGCGCCATGAAGATTTTCAGACTGCAAAAATTTGCAATTCGGATTTTGAAAGTGGCTCGCTGTGACGCTCACGGCAGAGATCTGTTCAGGGATTTGGGACTATTGACTCTTCCTGCGCTTTATATCCAGGCAATTTTAATCAGAGTCAAGAACAACTTGGAAGATTTTCCACGCCGATATGATACAAGGAACCGAGATCTGCTTTCTACTCAAAGTTGTCGGCTGGCTCTAGTTCAGAAATATATTCCAGACTCTGTGGAGATAAAGATGTATAATGATCTACTGGCCGCTCTGAAGTCTAAGAGCCCTGCTGTATTTCAGAGGGAAATAAAGGATAGGCTGATTGCATTGGCACCGTACAGCACAAATGAAGTTCCTTGTGGGAGCTGGTGTTCTCCAGTGAAGTCTTGAGAGATATTGACAATTTATTACCTGTTTTTATGCAATTTTTGCTTGTTTCTTTTTTCCCCGGTTAACGTTTGTTGGATACCTACTTTTGTTGTATGGTGACAATAAAGTATTTCTATTCTATTCTATTCTTTCACTTCCTCACTCACTTGAGTCAAAACACTGTGACAATGACCTCGCTCGACTGCTGACTTGTTCCAGCGAGCATCTGCTGAGCCAGCAGCCTGTAGTTTCACTTTGTCATTGTCCGACCCCAAACCAGCCGAGACGGCTGGTATTTGACTCTAGGGAAATGTTACGCTCCAGGAATATAACTCTCACAGTCGAAGAGGTTTGATCACCCGGCCTCATAGCTCAGATTTTTGGACTGTTGCAACTCAGAGGGAAAATTTCCCCAGAGATGTAACGACGCGAATTCGAACTCCTGTCGATGTATCAAATATTGTTGGGCCGTTACACTAGTACGTTCCATAACAACTTCTCCCGTTCCTGTACCGATCCCTCTTCACGCGAAAAAATATACAGAAAATAGAGAAACAGAGGATAACATTTGACTACAGGACCACAGCAAGCTGTAACAAAGGGATAACACCAAACACATAAAGTAACAATTTTGATACAGGAGGTAACAAGCAACTCATTAGGAATTTTTCAGAATACACCATAAACCAAGACCAAAAAAAAAAAAACGCTGCAAATTATTACATAAAGGTTTATTATTTATGTATTAGACAGCCCTTCTACGTAGATCTCTGGTCCATAATTATTAAACGCCGCTTATAGTATATATAGTATTTAGTATCGGAACTCGGAGCTTCGGACCTCACAAATGGGTTCAATCCATTACAGCAGCGGAATCTCACAATTTTACGCTTTTTAATATAGTTTAATAACAAAACAATTTATTACCAAGTCATCTTTCCAACACATAAAAGTGTTACCTATACTGCATATTGATATCATCTAATTGGTCAAATTTCAAAAAATGTGCTGACAAAATCACTGAAAATGGCTAAGAATTGTTAAATTGATATTTTTTAGCATAAGATTGGTCAAATAAAGTTTATCAACTATGAAATAGAACATTCAAAAATGTATGTACGAAATTATGCTAAAAACTTGAACTTCATTAAATTTTGTTTTAAAAAATCTATAAAATTGCAAAAAATAGCCTAAAATCCAAAATCTCTATTTGAATAGAAGAGTATCATTTAGAATACTATTTTTTCCATAAAATTAATAGCTAACATTTTCTTTTCACTCATAAATCTCCAATTTCTATACAACTTGAAATATACAAAAAAAAAAGACACTTTTTCACCTTTTTGGCTCATAGCACCCATGAGAGTGGAGCGATCGAGCTGGCGAGAAGTTAGGACCAACTAGACCCCAAGTGGAGTCTATGTGCGAAAGAACAGATTTTTTAAGTCAATTCTAAGGCCTTTTATGGCCCGGACGGCGGACGGACATTTCAAATTTGGATTCTACGCACCTTGAAACGTAAAGTGACAAAGTTTGAGGGGGGGGGGGGGGGGGGGGGGGGGGGGGGTTATAAAAATTTTTTGCTATACGATCACATTGGCTTATTATTGGAAATAATAAACCAAAAAGGATTTCCGAACCATGCAGACAACATTTCAAGATGTACCCATTCAGCATCCCCATCTCACCTATTCACCAACATACACATTCTATACCTAGTTCTGGTACATGTACAAATTGTATATAACCAATAAATGAATTTAAAAAAAAAGTCCAGTCATGCAGCATGACCCCATGAGCGAATTTTTGAAGAAATCTTCGACATTTCAGTCGCTATTGATCGTGTTGAGAAATTTTAGTTTATGATTTTGATAGACAAACATGGAATCAAATTCTATCTACAGCATGGTTCTAGCCTTAAACAGCAGGATTCTAGGATTGGTTATACAGGGATACTTCCATAAGAGTAGTTCAATCTGAATTTGGATAATGTTTCATGCAAATATTACCGATTTTTACAACTAACGAACGGCATTATTTCGATTTTTGACTGATTTTTCAACTTTGAAATTTTTGAAAACTTGATACATATTCTTATAGGAAATTTTACGCTGATTCCGAATATACCACATGTTAGTATGCTGAAAAAATTATTTCGCACAACAAATCGCAAAAAACAGGGTATTTTGACATTTTTGACTACATTTTTGAAAATTTCAACCCGAAGATGTAATCCGATCATGCTGGCCAACGAACTTGAACTTTCGTTTTGTGTCCTTAACATTTTAAAATTTGTTTGAAGTTTCTAGCACAATTCTACGGACAGTTATCGTCTGGAATGACACATACATACATACATACATACATACATTTTTTTTTTTTTTTTTTTTACAAAACTCCCCTCAAAGGCGGAGGGGGCACACCATTAAATTGAAAAATAAACAAATAAAATAAAAAAGTGGGGAGGACGCCCAGGTTTACCCGACGCCGGCTCTAGGGATAAGGGAAGTTGCAGGACGAGGAGGAAGAATGGGATGAAAGGAAGTGCCCCTATAGAATGACCACCAGTTCAAGTAAGAACCCCTCAGGACGCGGGTGGTGATACCACGGAGTACTCCTGCAGAGATGCCCAACTCGAGTAACTCCGTGACGCTTTTCCCGCACCACACCCCGCGCCATGACAAGGTCGCAGCCATGACCTTGATGTTATTAGGTGCCACTCCTTTTAGCTCAGATATCGCCTGTCGCAGATCATTTCTATCATATTTACTTTTCTTAGCCCGCCAGGTCTGCTCCATGTCCACGCTGCCACTGACAACCTGGACATCCAGGATAATGGCAGACCCATCGGGCTTGACAGCAACGATATCCGGCTTCTTGCCCTGGTCACTCGGCATTTGATATAGTCTCTCTCTCTCAACAGCCCAACCGCTGGATGACAGAGCGCCTGCTATCTGCTTGGCAACCGCATCATGACGGAGAATGCGGCCACCATGAGTACGAGGACACTGCTGCACTACATGATACAGGTTCTCATTCTTACCCCGACAGGCACGGCAAAGGGTATCCACTGTCCCGCGACTACTCCTCGAACACCTCACCGAGGTGGCCAATGTGGCCACCCGGACCGCATGAAAATGGCGGTAGTCGCGGGCCCCAATGCCCTCTGAAGCCCATTCCACCCACTGGGAAGAAATGGGGGATTCAGAGCACTGTCGGAGTTCTTTACCATCTACTGACTCATGCAGCGCAGCAGCGAACTCAGCAGATGAGCTGGGTTTTGGAGCAGTTGGTGTTGCTCGATCGCACCACAACAACTGCTGCCGGACAAAGTCCAGGTCAGCAGCAGTGCGGGCGACCTCCCAGCTCGAGCCCCTAAGGGCAAGCAGGCGCTGGCGGCGTAAAGATGGGATGCTGGCAGAAAGAGAGACAATACCGAGCCCACCGGCCTTGACCGGTGCGTGGATGTAAGCACTTGGGACACCAGGTGGAAAGCCTAGCCAAGAGCGCACAGCAGAGCGAACTTCACGATCTAACTCTAGCAGCCTCCCCGCAGTAAGCCTGCCAAAGACTAACCCATAGGTTAGCTTTGGCAGTAAGTACGTGCGAAGGAGGCGCAGCTTCTGCTGTGGCTTCAATGGAGCCTTGGTGACACGAGCTAATGCTCCACCAAGGTCCACACGGCTTGCGGCTATAGTGGCCACAGCCATGAAGTCGACCCCAAGGTACCGCCAGACCTCCAACACGGATCGGGCAGGGATGGAAGTTTGTCCTTAGACAAAACACTCCTCATCCACTACCTTCACCTTATGCTGGCGACCCGACGGGACCAAGGAGACTGACCACTTAGCTGGGTTGACCACCAAACCAAACCTAGCTAGCTGCTCAGCAAATGCGTTGAGGGAGATCTGCAAGCCCTCATGGGTTTCTGCGAGTAGGATGACATCATCAGCAAAAGCTAATGCACCTACTCGCACCCCAGGGGCGAGATCAAACCCTATTTCTGCTGGCAGCTTACCCAAGGCCGTATCCACGACCAGGTTGAAGAGGAGTGGCGACAGAGAATCCCCCTGGCGTACCCCGCGCCCTATAACAACATCCCCTGACATCTCACCTTGTGCCTCGAGGACCGTCACGCCTTCGTGGTACAGACAGGCAATATACTCGATTAAACGAGCAGGTGCCCCGACACCACGAAGACAATCGGTCAGGGCAGAGTGGCTAACTGTGTCAAAGGCCTTAGCGACGTCCAGAGCGGCAAGATGGAGCTGCCGTTTCTTGGTACGGGCCAGCGAAATGACAGTTTGGACAATTCTACGGACAGTTATCGTCTGGAATGACACATACATACATACATATATACATACATACATACATATATACATACATACATACATACATACATAAAAAAATGCGTTAAACTTCAGAATATGATTCAGAATAGCCTGAAACGGATTTCTGCATAAAAATTTTTCAAAAATTCACATTCTACAAATTTTGAGGCGAGAGCAATAGCTTAATTTTCTTCAAAAATTCGCTAAAAGGGATTTTGCATGTAGTATGTATCCTACTGATCTGAAGGATAGATGCATCCACTTACAACTTAAGCCATTTTCATAGGCCCTTTTATTGAATAGTCACGAATAGTCACTGAATTTTATTGAGAAGTCACGAAGATTGGAGAGGGGAAGTACTTGTTTGAAAGAACAGCACCAAACCAATATTCTTGAGGTGTGAACAAGTCAAACACATCCTTTGAAAGCAACAACTATTATCATTGAAGAAAGTGTAGTACCAAAAGAATCAAATTGTTCCAGTAATAGCCACCTCTTTTATTTAACATTAGGTACCCTAACATAAATATAAAATTCGTATTTGGGCGTACCTACCTATTTTTCAAAATGCTAAGTTCCTAATTGATAATAATAACGTTCTTTAATTTCATTAAAACCGGTTGCTATCTTTTTAACACATGTAAAACATTTTGGATTTGATGGTGTTCATGAAATTGAAAACAATCACCAATGTTCCCCCAACATAGGAACGGCCAATAGGAGTGGCCTTACTTTCCTCCGAGCACCTCGTATCCGAAGGGAAACCGCTAGAATTATGGCAAATTGTATTTTAGCGAATTTTTGAAGAAAATTAAGCTATTTCTCTCGCCTCAAAATTTGTAGAATGTGAATTTTTGAAAAAATTTTATGCAGGAATCCGTTTCAGGCTATTCTGAATCATATTCTGAAGTTTAACGCATTTTTTAATGTATGTATGTATGTATATATGTATGTATGTGTCATTCCAGACGATAACTGTCCGTAGAATTGTGCTAGAAACTTCAAACAAATTTTAAAATGTTAAGGACACAAAACGAAAGTTCAAGTTCGTTGGCCAGCATGGTCGGATTATATCCTCGGGTTGAAATTTTCAAAAATGTAGTCAAAAATTTCAAAATAGCCTGTTTTTTGCGATTTGTTGTGCGAAATAATTTTTTCAGCATACTAACATGTGTTATATTCGGAATCAGCATAAAATTTCCTATATGAATATGTATCAAGTTTTCAAAAATTTCAAAGTTGAAAAATCAGTCAAAAATCGAAGTAATGCCGTTCGCTAGTTGTAAAAATCGGTAATATTTGCATGAAACATCTTCAAAAATTCGCTCATGGGGTCATGCTGCGTGACTGGACTTTTTTGCTTTTACCCATCCCACAAGGTTTGAGAATGGCTTATTCCACTTATTTACCATTTTATTCCACGCTTTACGAAGACAGTGAACTCTTTCTCCATGGCCCCGTCGCACGAGCAAACCAAGAAGGTGAAAGATCCCCCTGTAGTCCTCAGCCGCTCGATCATACTTAGAGTGATTGACGTTGGCTGCTGTTCGAGACGTTGTTTGCCAGTCCTGGGAGATGTAAGAGGTAGCGTCGGCATTCACTATGCGGTTATCGAAAAAACGCTGGCCTCCCACTCTCCCAGACCCTGTTGACCATGATATTTCCTACCAGAGCGGGCTGACCACTGGTAGCCTCCCGCATGACTGGTTCAGTCACTGCACCCCCCCCCCCCCCCCAGGCAAGATTGGCTAATCCTTGTTATTACCTAATTAATTATAAGTATCTTAAGAATCACCTGTATATGTTGATGAGATGAAACGTGTTTTAAAAATCCGGCGGAAGTTACCATGTTCTGTTCATGTCCATATGGATCAAATTTCCAACAAGATGTAAGTTTTGCAAAACCTTTAAACAATTAGTGTCTTTGTCATTTAAAAAATGCTCACTAGGGCTGAGTTCTAGAACTTGCCCCATGGGATATTTCAATCTAATAGAACTTTATCGGGCAAATTGTATGTTGTTCTGCTCCAGATACGCCACAAGAAAATGGAAAAACGCTGGCGCCCTCCAATAGACCCAGATCACCCTGAAGAGGAACCTTCACCAGTGCTACCACCCGACGATTACGATGGCGGCGGAAAGTCCGCTAGCCCTGGAGATAAAGGAAGAAAACCATCTCAAACTGGATCGAGAAGAGCTTCAAGAAGGGCGTCCAGAAGGGCCTCCAGGAGACAATCCAAGAGACAGTCCAAAGTATCCAGAAAATCTCAAGTTTCCAGAAAATCGATGAAACGGAAATCCAAAGCCAAATAAAGTTACGTCCATACTTTGCATCGTTGTGAAGTTCGTGACTGTATGATGTTAAGTTTTAATAGTGTAATAATCTAGTTGTCATATCACAAATTCTGTGGCTATTCTGGTATATGGAAATTTCAGATACTTAGGCTTCAACTGCTGTACAACAACTCTAATGTGTGCTGTGTGTTTGTCTGCTCTTTGGGTTTCGGTTTGGGGGGTCTCGGTCAGCCCAGGGGCGGTCTCGCCAGGTGTTGCTTCTAGAGGGATTCATTCAATCACGTCTATAGGGCTGTTCATCCAGAAATGGGTGGGCACCCTCGGGAGGCCGTCATGGTGGGTCGGGTCTGGGTTCAGCCGGGACACCCCGGCCGAGCCACTTCTTGTGTGGGCAGGCACCTCGGCTGGTATGTCTTTAAACTTCCTTTTTTCCCATGCAAGAAGTAGGTACTAACAGTTTTTTTCTTTTGTGTTTTGTGGCTACAGGGTTGATGATGTGGTTTTCATTTTCCTCCCCTTGAATGTTAAAGTTGTATTAACAATTGTCCTGCACAATCATGTGCTTTGAGAAATAAATTATTATGAATTACCTATAGGTAGACTCAGAAGCAGTAAACCTTATTTTTGGAAGAACTACCTTCGACCCTTCGTACACCTTACAAGTAAGAATGGCTACCACCACGAATTCATGTAGTCAAGAAGAATTTCAGAAGTAGGCAGGTGATGGAATGAGAGGATTTCCATCCATGCTGAAACGGTACAAGAATAAGTAAGCGTAGGAATTTGTAAAACAGAATTTGATTGGATTCTAAATGGATGTCAAACCTGCAACAGGTACAAGTGTAGACTTTTAATACACTGTGAAAATAAGTGTGCAGGCGAATTTGGACAAACTACAAGTGTTTCCACGTCATTTTGAACAAGACACTGTTTTACAGATGTAAAAAATGGCCGACTTTTAACCTTCGTCCATTCAACTGTATGCTTGTTATTTTTCAGCATTGTGAGTTGTCAATTTTTCGTTGTTTAATATGTGGGAATCATCTTCTGCTGAAGAATACAAACAAGAAAGAAGCATTCAGCGTAGAAGACGCCAAAGATTTTTTCGGCCACTAATAAACGCTCATTTCGTGGGTGTTTTTGAGTTTAACGAGAGATTTAGGATGTCTTCCGAGACCCTTGAAAGATTCAAATGGTGCGTAACCTTGCGCAATTTTTCCTAATCGGGTATTGAGGATCTCCCCATCATCGAAGAACAAAGTGAAGTGTGAAGATCATCTCAAAGTTACAGATGACATTCCTAACCCAGCAGCGTTAAAACTTGACGAACTGATTAATCATTTCCGTTGAATGAAGGAGAAAAATCCGATTATGCCAGCCACCAGAATAAGTTGAAATCAAATACACACTTTCTTCACTTTTAGCGAATTTTCGAAGAAAATTAAGCTATTGCTCTCGCCTCAAAATTTGTAGAATGTGAATTATTGAAAACATTTTATGCAGAAATCCGTTTCAGGCAATTCTGAATCATATTCTGAAGTTTAACGCATTTTTTTAATGGATGTATGTATGTATGTATGTATGTGTCATTCCAGACGATAACTGTCCGTAGAATTGTGCTAGAAACTTCAAACAAATTTTAAAATGTTAAGGTCACAAAACGAAAGTTCAAGTTCGTTGGCCAGCATGATCGGATTACATCTTCGGGTTGAAATTTTCAAGAATGTAGTCAAAAATTTCAAAATAGCCTGTTTTTTGCGATTTGTTGTGCGAAATTATTTTTTCAGCATACTAACATGTATATACATGTTGTATATACCATACGGAATCCAGCGTAAAATTTTCTATAAGAATATGTATCAAGTTTTCAAAAATTTCAAAGTTGAAAAATCAGTCAAAAATCGAAATAATGCCGTTCGCTAGTTGTAAAAATCGGTAATATTTGCATGAAACTACTCTTATGGAAGTATCCCTGTATAACCAATCCTAGAACCATGGTGTTTAAAACGTAGGTGCACAAAGTACCTAATCAAAACTGATGAGTTTACTCTGTGAAATATTCCGCCCTCCGATTCTCTCGGTCGCTCAACTTCCAATGTTTTACGCTCAACTGTTTTAGGACTTGATGTAGCTTTAATACTGACTGTGGCTTAGAAAATATCAGCCATGAAATTATGAAGAAGTTCTATTTATGTGCGTACTAGCACGCAGCACCAGACCTCCTAATTATTTTTAATAATTTGATTCCATGTTTGTCTATCAAAATCATAAACTAAAATTTCTCTACACCATCAATAGCGACTGAAATGTCGAAGATTTCTTCAAAAATTCGCTCAAGGGGTCATGCTGCATGACTGGACTTTTATGAAATGGGCCCCAGCTAGCATCGCGTTCATCTTGGAAATTACCTGTCCTGCCAAATGTCAAATCTAAAAGACGCAGTGGTAACAGTCACTTATTGAAATCCGTTTTCCAAATTTATATTCACAGTTGTGGGTACCTAAATACCTTCCAGACCAGTGTGGATGGCGCTCCCTACGCAACTGATTTTTGGCTCTTCTTAAAAAATACCTTCTCAAATGAAGCATCAAGAATTATGACACTAGCATGTCAACGTGGATCATAAACAAAAACACAGGAGATTAGCTAATGTTTCTATTGATACAAAAATATATAAAAATACCGTGTTACAATCATATTTTATGACTGCGTATTTCTCAGTCAAAATTAAAATTCCAAATACCAACTTCAAGTAAAAACAAAGTGAAACTGTAATGGATACAAACTCAAGGACGGAATAAAATTACAATTACAACCAGAGGTAATGATAAGAAAACTGAAAGGCAAACCCTTCGACTCTGTACTTACATCATACATAATTGAAAAATCGAAAGGAATTGCTAACCAGTAAAATACAGGTAAAGTAGGCAAAACCTAAAAATCAACCAAAGGCTGAAGGAATCTGACATTATGGAACAATATGCACCAAAATAACGCTATAATAATGTCATTTTCACGATAAAAATTAAAGGTCTATGATGTTATCAAACCAAAATGTGAAAAACAAGAATAGTTTCCAAAATATGTTCCACAATTCCAGGATATTTTCGGATTAATGATTGAGAGGTATAGTTAGTTCAAAATGGGATAGCAGTTTGAAAGTTGCCAGGTTCACGACTGCAATAAGGGCTTTCTTTTATGCAGATTCGGCCTCATGCTGGCGGCAGATTCTTAAGAGATTCTTGTGACGGGGTCTGAGGTTATACTAAATATCATTCAGGATTGGTGCATCAGCAACAGATTAACCCTGAACATGAATAAAACACAGGAGATGTTTTTCGACCTGTCGAGGAGATCATCCATAACCGTTAACTATCTGGGGCTCCTGATTGATGGGTCATTGACCTGGGTTCCCCATTGTGAACAGTTGGAAAGACGACTCTCCTCTGTTCTCTGCATTCTGCGTAAAGTGGCTTTCTCTCTGTCCTCTACAGTAGTATCGTTAGACACCCCCAGTACGGTGCAATCAGGCCTCAAGGCGGAACCAGGGGGCACGCGCTAAGAGGCCCTCGGTCTATGCGATTTCCAATGACGAACTGTCCTCTACAGTTCCCGTATTGGGTGTGTCTAAGACACTACACGTGTGGCATACGTGTGGACCCTGGCCCAGGAGCAACCGTGGCCTCCCAACATGTGCTGCAATCATGCATGACGGGGTGGGGTTAAGCGGTAGGTGCAGAGTCCTCTTCCCTGTTGCCTGGCCAGCGACCATTCTTGGCCTTTAAGGGCTGTGCCCATACTGGTACCGGGGGCGGGTGAGTCCCAAGGCTTTCAGCTCTTCCGGCGTTCCTCGCTGGGCTGGGAAGCTGGTCTAGACTGCCACCCATTTGAGGATGGATTACCCTTGTAGTTCTCCCCTGTCGCTATCCAGGGGGGCAGCGGCCAGAAAGGGTGCAGGTCCCCCCTTCAAGGTGGAGTTCTCCGGCCTCAACTGGAGAACTCGTTAACAGGCCCTTAGTTCTATACGCTTTCCCACGACGAACTGTCCTCTACTGTTTTGAAAACCCTTCACTACGTTTGCTTCCATGGTCACATAAGCTATGGCGAACTCCAATGGGGTAACACCGTTGGGTCCCATTGCATTCTCCAAGCACAAAAGAAAGCCCAACGAATTATGGCTGGGGCTGATGGGAGATCTTCCTGCAGTCCTCTGTTTCATACGATGAAAATCCTTACTGTATTCGGTCTCAGCTGCCTCGAGTTACTATGCTTCACTCACCGGTCTAAGAGAAAGATCCCCCTTCTTACAGAAGGTTGACATTTGCTTGGGAGAGCCTATCCCTCGTGGACTGCACTTCTACCCCCACCGGCAGGCGAACGGTATGACTCACCGTTCAGAAGCCCTTGCTCAGAGCTTTCCTTGCAAAGGTACCTACGAGCCAAGGCAGGTGGAGGTGAATCTTCTAGCTGGTTCTCTCAGCTAAGGTGATATCCAAGTTTACAGCAGAACTTACATGCCGGGACACATTACCAGGGTACGAGTCCCTAGTGATGCGATCTCTACCCCTAAGCACCCTGGGCCCCGTGTCCCAAGGCTGGGGTGTGCTCAACCACTGCCACCACTCGCTCACCAGTATGATGGCGAATTTCAGACAGGTTGTGCAAAGCACAGCTATGACACCCGTGGGTGAAGCCTCCTTCAGCCGGAGTGCTGTTCATCTGGCTACAACCCAGCTGCGTAATGTTACCGATTTGGGGGCAAAACTGTTCAATTCTCTACCTGCTCGTCTGAAATCTCTTGAGGAGAAGCCCTTCCGCCAACAATTGAAGCTGATTTTGTTGAACAATCCTTTACCCTCAGTTAGATATTGTTTTAAAGATAGTGTTCTTTTCCTTTTTTTTAGAATTTAAGCCGCATCTCAACCGGACGGATCATTAGCGGCAATCAAAAAGTCGGGTATCAAAAGGACACTGCAATGGGCACAATTCTAAGGGGAGCCATGCTGACCGTCTGTCACTAAATGGATCGCCACCACGGATCCCACTGGCAGATTGGAGGGGGTATTATTGTTGTTGACATGTAAATTGCTAGTTATTATTGACGAATGCATGGATTAACTTAATCTGAAACACAAATACAGATTATCATTATTATTACTCTGAACACATCAACGACATTACGAGGGAAGCCCTCAATTCGCGACCTTTCCATGAGCTGTCGTTCCTATGAGTGTGGTCGTGAATCAGGCATTCGAACTGCCATCCCGTTTCAAACAAACTACCTATAAGGGCAAAAATATGCGTAAATTATTAAACCCCTTCAGCCACAACCTATAAAAAAAAGTATTTGTGAACATGAAAATGAGGTAATACCAACTATAAATATCTAACTTATGAAGATAAATTAAGACGAAAGTAACAGACTTAAAAACAGTTTGACACACGAAACATAATAAGAATAGCGACATCATCGCATCATAGCAAACACCTAACATCAAAATATGATACTGAAACGCTTCACAACAGATCAGAGGATATGATTTCTCCCTGATTTCGTTTTCCGAAGTCAAATATAAAAGAGGTATTTTCAACAATTTTACAGGCGAACTTTGAAAGCACTAGGGACATATAGGTACGAATGAGGTGATTTTCTTTTTGAATTTGACAATAATATTACAGTGGCACGAATTCAGAAGCATTTAAAATCATTCAAATGTATTTTTGAACTTCATTAAAAAGGTTCAGTAAGAAGTAGAAAGTAATTTTAAGATTATAATTTTTTAAGCAAATTTGGGCGTATAAGTACCACAAAGTAACTCGCTGGGATACACGTGTCTTAGTGTGATCTGTGGCTACACACATTTAACTGTTACCAAAATTTAAATACAAGAAAGCTGCAAGCTTATCAGCAAGTAGTAAATTTATAAAAATATTAGCTAATTGTTTGGTTTTGCTAATGTTGGATGTTTTTTCTTTGTAAAATTCGTTGAAGTGGTGGGTGAAATATTTGGGGTTTATTGTCAGTTTTATGGTTTAGCCATAATGCAACACATATTCTACTGAACATATTGAAAAAATGCCATTACATGTTTCCATGTTGCAAAAGTGTGATGGACAGCCTAAAGAATGTGTCCATGAAATACGTTTGTAAAATATCGCAAATGTTTGGAATATAAATATAGCTGTTTTTTGTATTCTGATAAACTGTTGTGATATTAACTCCACGTTTCAAGAGGTTATGGGCGAAGCTCGCGTCCACAGCCCCATAACCCACACAGGTTTATGGTTTATAATGGAATGCATTTTACCTTCTACAAAACTCACTTGGAAACAGGCTACTTAGAATCAATAATGGATTTGTAGAGTGACAATATACAACAAGATAATAATTTTCTGAAGGTGTTTAAATATATGGTGATATTGTGACCATAAAACCACTTAGGCCGGGTATTTAGAATCGGTGGCAGGGCGTTTTTGATAATAAGGCGTAAGTAGAATGGAGGTTATCTCGCAAACCTGGGGTACTCCTAAGTCATCCTGTAAAGGGTCCTCTTTAATTGGCTAGGGCCGTTGGAAAATCAAGGCTCACTTGGAAACAATTGACCAGCGGTTTGATTGATGCTAATGTCAGTGCGTCACCACAAGAGCAGCCCAGGGTTCAGTTCTGGGCCCACAACTATTGAATGCATCATACGATAGTGTTCTATGACTGGAAATGCCAGAATAATGTTATCTTATCGGACATGCGAATGATGTTGTGGCAGTTATCCTGGCTAGAACCACAGAATTGGCACAGAATAAACTGAATCAAGTAAACGTAAAGATCACTAGATGGATGGAAGACCATATGTTGACATTAGCAGCAGCTAAAACCGAAGTAGTTGTGTTCACTCGAAAACGGATCCCTACCATAATCCAAATACAAATTGGGAGTACAGAAGTCACAAGCAAGCCAACAGTAAAATACCTGGGAATCACATTAGATACTAAAATTACATTCCGGGAGCAAATAAAGAAATCAGCAGACAAGGCATCAAAGAAAAAAACTGCTCTTAGTCATCTCATGAGAAATGTCAATGGGCCAAGACCATGTAAGCGTCGTCTCATGATGACCGCTGTACAATCAATACTCTTGTACGGTGCTGAGGTAAGGGCAGATGCTCTAAACATTCTCTACTGTCGCAAGAGAATGATTGCAGTTCAACAAAGAGGAGCGCTGAGTATTGCATGGGCCTACAGAACAGTGTCAGAGCAAGCCATACTCGTACTTCCAAGCAGCATCCCAATCCATCTATTGGCTGCAGAACGCAAACGAATCTTTGATAGAAAGAGGAAAGGGAAAGAGCTCGTATAGCCACTGAACAGAGAGAATGTACTGGCAAGATAGCAGGAAATGTGTGCGAACTACCAACAAAACCGCGGGCGTCCCTACCAATTAGTTTTCCGGCCCCCAATTACGAAATGTTCATCAGGAGAGGGTAACACTGGTTCCTAATACCAGGGTCAGCTGACCTAACCCAGCCTAGTAATTCAGTTATGCTTCGTAGATACCCTCTGCCTCCAGTAAACCTTGCAGGGCTGCTGAAACTAGGGTTACCTCTGTTTCTAGATACCCGGCCTTAGTGTGACAACTTTGTGTTGTGATTATTTTTTTATACAACAAAGATGATGTATATATAAAAGTCTTGCGACATAAAATATTACAAACCGAATACACTAAATTCATTTAGGCGCAACACCTTTGAACTGAAATAAAGTCTTGTTGCACACATACAAACTGCATATTGTTTCACAACATCGAAATTCTGCTTAGGTATATCTTTCTGATAACTTAGGCTCAAAGGATGCGTTTTTTCAGGATATTAATAACAATCACACACAACGCCATTGAAGGGTAAAGAGTTATTTACAAAAATTGAACCCTCCCCTACAGCCAAGGCAAAGCTGATTAATCTAAAAAACATACGATTCGTTCACCTCAAACTGTGAGCACAAAAAATCGTTGACAATATTGACACAACACCCATTGGAAGAACTGGTTAAATGGACGAAAATGCCTACAAAAATGTGCCCAGTATGGATATGTGTGGAGGTTCGTACGTATAAAACAGTCTTAACACTGAGCAAACACCCTAAAATGTTTCAAAACCTTACAACAATGTCATTTAAATACTTTGTAGATATGTGATTCTATGTGAAACCTAAATCGTGATTGTTCACAATACAATTAAACAGGGAATACAAGATTATCAATGAACAGGATTAAATAATTATGTATGTTAACATTACACAAAAATTAAATGTGATTTAAGTGCGATTTGAGATCTATTAACAACTATTACCTAAATAGCTAATACTTAAATTTAAAAAACAATTTCAACTTTTGGAAGAAATAGATTGTTCAACATAGTCCATACGTGCTAGGGATTCCAGAGGAATGGCCTGTAATGCTCGATTTATTGAAAACATCATTAGCCTAATGGAACATAAGTTGTAAAGGAAACTAACAAGAATGATCAATGAACCTGTGGCAAACATTGAGGAAAATAAGGAGGATTTTATATTGACTGCAACTTTCTTAAGAAACTTGAAATTTATAATTGTCAAGAAATTTTGGGTATAAAAATTATGGGCCGACTGTGAGACACCTCCCGATATAAGTAAAAGTCAACAATAGGGAAATAGAGAATGCAGACTGGTGATAAATAAAATAATAAAAACCTCCTATTTGTACATTTTCATCAATATTGACGCATCTAGTTAAACAGTCTATAACGAAATGTAAAACAGTAAAGTTAACTGGAAAGAAATGGATACGTTGATAATGTACAACTATCAGGAGAGCGTGTGAAACAATGTTAATAGGAAACAACGGCTAAAGATCTAAAGGGCTTCGATGAATGGGCCAACTTTGACATCAATAAAGTGTCAAAGTAGTGTTACAGCTCTGATAATACCTTCATAATTGAAGACTGCAATTTGCAAAACAACTTAAGTGCGATTTTTGAGAAATAAGTTTTTTAACGGATTCGGACCTTATGTGCCATAAGACAACTGCTCATGAAGTGTGTGAGCGATAGTAGAGCTCCGAGCGGTTCGTTTATCAATTTCAAACCAAACAAACCTAACTGCCCATTCTGTTGCACAACGTTACCTGCGTTGCTATGCTCCCTCCATGATCCCCAATTGATGTTTTTTACACGGGAACGAACTAATAATAAAATAAGAGTCCCTTCGTTCGGTTTAAGTTAACTTTGCCCCCATCCCAAATGTATTGTAGCAGACATCTGACGTGTATCAACCTTGGGATTCATAGAGATAGTGGTGAAGACTTCTTCTATTTTTAGGACGAGACAGAGGGAATTCGGGGCTGTATTCATAACTACTTGTACAGAAATCTTAAATCGCCCAAAACAAAAACCATCTTCTGGTCAGATAACGGGGGGGGGGGGGATTAAAAAAACAGGGAATTTTGGCCATGTTTGTGCTGAAGGCGGTAAACAGTTTTTACTTTTACAGAAAGACAGCGGGTCTTCAGTCCGCCACCCTTCCTCCAAAAAATGCCGGGAAGATGAAGGGAGTTGAAATCATGATTCCATGGTTATCCCCAGAAAATCAAGATTTTTATTTAGACCAGCTGGTTACCCGTGCATTGCATGGACCCACATCTGCAGATCATTCTTACCAGGTACCTTCTCATTTTTACCCAGCAGTCCCAAGAGGCTTCAACTCAAATTTCAGCAATCAAGTTTCAAGTTGTACCTAATTAATTTTTCAACTAAATGTCCCCTCAATATAACTAACTCATTATAACATGTTACGTTAAAACTATTCCAGACCAACATTGCTGCAGTTAATAAGGCGTTTTGAAGAACATCAGTTTTTGAACAGGAATCTTACGAAAAAAAATGCTCGGCTCAACTCACCAAAATCGTTTTAGTATCGTCGAATTCGTTTTCGAAAGTTCTTTACCATCCTAATTTGATGTAAGTTCGACGCATGTCGGCTTTTTCCTTAACTACAAAGTTGTTTACGTTCTTACCGGGAATGCCGAGTTATGAAGGAATAAGTCTAGAGGATTGTAATATTATAGTCTTTGCGTTAACCAGGGACTCTATGAATGTCCATGTACGATTTCAGCTCAATGGGTCCAGTAGTTTTTACGTGATTGAGTAACATAAACGTATACACCATTAGATTTTTATAAAGGTACCTAATAGTATAGATTATATCAAAAATGAAAGAGATTGTATGTTTTTATTTTTTCAAACTGTTTAGCGTCTCATACTTTCCTTACATTTTAATCCCTTCTTTTAAATAAGGTTGGTGCAATAAACGTGTTAATTACCTACCTATCAGAACACGGGCTGAAATGTATCCAATAAACTAAAATTTGACCTTCCTGGTTACCAAAATAAGTGATGCAAGGGGATGGACACTTAAGGTGTTTTGGTTGGAATCTTGGAATTGGCTAAAAATAGGACAATTAATATTAGTTTTTGATTTATTTACTAATTAAACAATAATAAAATGTAAAACAGACATGGAAAACTACAAAAGATATTTCATTAATATTTTTGTTCGGCTATGAACAGTTTTTGGGTCTGCTGGGCAATTTTACAAATGGCACTTACGATGTTTTGCATATGGCGGTCTTCAATTGTGCATTAATAAGCAACAATCAGGAGTTTCTATAATTGAAGGCTGTTATTATTTATATAAGAATCAAGACAAGCACTCCACCTTGACAGAGACGCTTTCACTTATTTCTGAAAGAATTAAAACAAGGCACAGAAGCTCAATAGCTGCAAGCAGGTTTGTATCAAACTGACGAAGATCATACTAAGGCCAACTCCAATTTCTTTCATTTATTTTGTTTTTCATTCTTACAAAAACATCAACATTGAGTAACTACACACAGGGATGTATGGAGCATAAGACAAAAATGTGATATGACCGTAGTTACTTAATCAAAAGTTGAATTTCGGTAACAGGACAATTCTTAAAAGAAATATCATGAGGGGCATCAAAACCCTTGATCTTCCTCTGTGTAGAGGATTGATCTCACATCAGTAGTTGACACATTAATAGTTTGCAAATTATTAATAGAGAGTTCCTAAACAATAAGTCAATTGAGATAAGGCGCTTGGGGATTTTATCATCTGGGGCGAGCCACAGCATATGCTAACCTGATAAAGTCAAGAGGGTTGAATTAGTGTTTTATCTTAAAGTGACGCTACTTATCTTCAAGTAACGCTGAACCACCAAGGGGATTTTCCCATCTATCCCGTGTGTTCAGTTTCCAGCATTTCTAAGATTCCTAGTTCTTTTCATATTCACAAAAACGGTTTGCAATGGAAGATTTTGAAAATTTATTAACAAGAAAACGAATATAACTTTCATGAATTATGAATACCAACAAGAAATTAATATCACTGTTATCGGTGTGTAAGGTTACTTTGCGATAGGGAGGAAGAGATGAGATAGGTTGTGTGAAAGGTTTAGGTGAAATAAATCTGTCTTATGCGATTAACGAAGTTGAGCAACGTCGAGCGTGGTGAGTACTTGGATGGGTGACCGCCCAGGTAAGGGTCAGACGTCCAAGTAATTTCCACGTTTCTGTACGGCGAACCCCTCTCCACTCAAGGGGGCGAGGCAATGAGTAGCTTTAAGCGAAATCATCAGAACGAATTCTGATCCTCCATTTGGAGGACAGCTGATGACGTCCGCGACGCCTGAGGCAGTCGGATAAAAAGCCACAACTTGGAATTGTTGCTTTTTACTTTTAAATTTGTCTTATTGGAGATAGGATTGGAGGCGCCTCATCTCCTCGCACATGCGTAGTTTTCTGTTCACGATAAGGCAGCTCATTTCTATCTCCCTATCGCTTTAGGAACTCTCTATTATGTTTAGATACACTCACATACCCGACCTCCTTAATAAAATTATAACAATGTAATAGTAGTTATCCATAACCAAATTAGGGTACAATGTCACAGACTTAGGTGCAATGGGACCTAAATCCACGCAACATAGAGAGTGGGGAGTGTGACAGTACCATAAGAGATACAACTCGTACTAATAACGTTATGTGCTATGTTCGGAGAAGATGATTTTTCGGTTCTCGAATCCTCATATATCGCAAACCACAGCATTCCAAGAACTCGAGAATGACGCATTCAACCCGGCACGAGAGCGACGGATAGACACGCAGTCACTTGGATCTTACGGTAACTGTCACAACACCCATCAACTAAAGGCAAACATGTTGTAGACAAATCTTCATCGACACCCCTAGAAGGGTTGACGCAAAACATGAACTACCTTATTTATTTAAGATTATCTGTTGAGGGACAGCTTTGAAATTATAATTTGTGGCTTATCTCAAGTCAAGGTAAAGCTTTCAAATTATGATTTCGATTACATTTTAATTAGGCGTATTTTGTCAGTCAATCAAAATGTATAAATTTCTTTATGTACTAAAGCTGAAATTTGGTACGTGTGGACACATTTTCATGAGTCCTTGTTCAGAACAATCATCATTACCCAAGTTCCGGTTTCACGGGAAATATTTGTTGATTTGTCGAGAGGATTACTAACAAATCGCTTGCCATCAAGAAATTCCAATCATAGATTATTTTTGGAATGTAATAAAGATAGCAAGATCACACAACATTGTGTGAACTTATTTCAGTTCCTTCGCATGACTCTAATTTTAATCGGCAGCACGACCCGAACCATTTTCAATAAGAATTCTCCATTCCATAATTAAAACAATGATGCAAATCTCTCCAACTCAATAAATAATAAAAGTATACAACATCAAGCAGGAATATTTCTCAACAGCTTATAGCGATTCCTGCCAACTCACACTTGTGCTTTGTCGCAATAATAAAAAAAGCCTAAACTAATGAAGTAAGGAGAAATTATTATAAAACTGTCAGTTCCTTACTACAAAATAAGGCGAGAGTCGTCGTTAGAATCGGTCTTTTGACTCTGTCAAGCCCTCTAGATCGTTGAGATTCTGCAACTCTTGGAGCTCCTGCAGTTTTTCGTGATCCCGAATGTGAGCGTAGTTCGCTGAAAGGCACATGAGGTAGTGAACCTGCAATGAAATAGAAGGAGAACCATTCGTAAGCATGCTTATTTTATTCACTTACTGTCGGAAAGGTCAATCAGTTTCCGATTTTTTAAAAAATCGATACTAATAATAATAAGAAAACATTTATTAACCCAAAGACAAATCTAAATATTGTCCATAGCGGGTCACATGAACCACGTATGGTGAAGGTACAATAAACTGTATAAGACGGCAAAACGTAGAATAATTACGGCTAACGAATAGTAACAAGAAAAAGTTAGAGGGGGAAAAAAAACGAAACAAAAATTATGGTTACTTAATTGAGAAAAAAAGTCCAGTCATGCAGCATGACCCCATGAGCGAATTTTTGTGGAAATCGACATTTCAGTCGCCATTGATCGTGTAGATTTTTACAACTAGCGAACGGCATTATTTCGATTTTTAACTGATTTTTCAACTTTGAAATTTTTAATAACTTTATACATATTCTTATAGGAAATTTTACGCTGATTCCGAATATACCACATGTTAGTATGCTGAAAAAATTATTTCGCACGACAAATCGCAAAAAACAGGCTATTTTGAAATTTTTGACTACATTTTTGAAAATTTCAAAAAGATGTAATCCCGAAGATGTAATCCGATCATGCTGGCCAACGAACTTGAACTTTCGTTTGGTGTCCTTAACATTTTAAAATTTGTTTGAAGTTTCTAGCACAATTCTACGGACAGTTATCGTCTGGAATGACACATACATACATATATACATACATACATATATACATACATACATACATAAAAAAATGCGTTAAACTCAGAATAGCCTGAAACGGATTTCTGCATAAAAATTTTTCAAAAATTCACATTCTACAAATTTTGGGGCGAGAGCAATAGCTTAATTTTCTTCAAAAATTCGCTAAAAAGGAGAAGAATTTGAGAGAGAGAGGAAGAAAATTAAGCATCCATCCTAAGGGGAAGAAAAAAAAGGGGGGGGGGGGGTGCAAATAATATTAGGTTATTCAATTGTCGTTATTCAGGTGCTGCTTAAGATAGCTTAAAAACCGACCAATGGAAGGGGACGCACGAACAGACAATGGGAGGGCATTCCAAACCCTAGCCCCAGCCACCACAAAGGACCTGGCCATGGTTCGACTGAAATGGCGGGAGATCATCAGGATATTTGACCTCGAAGAGGCAGCTCTCGTGGTCAGGTTGTCCAAGTAGTCAGGCATAGAACCGCTCAAGATTAAATATAGCGTTTTCAGGTGGCGAAAAATAAAATATTTACTCAAGGGTAAGCAAAGTATCTGTAGTCCAGAAACGGAATGTCGTGCCTTAACATTAAAAACATAACATAGGCAGGCATTGTAGGCAACTTGGAGTTTTTTATTTAGAGAGGCAGATAAAGAGTAAGAAAAAATGGAACAGCAATAAAACAGAAGGGGGAGAACCAAAGCTGTCACCAATCGGCACTTGAGGTACTGTGGGGTGAATTTTGAAAAGCGTCGCAGGGAGTGGAGAGATCCATAGACCCTTTGACATACCCTAGTTATGTGGGAGTCCCAGGATAGTGTCTTGTCCAAGATAAGACCGAGATTCCTGACATGCTGGGAAAAGGGAACCACAATCCCATCGATCAGAACAGGAGGCAGGGGATCAGTGGGAATGTCCTGACTAAAAACCACGATCACCTGAGATTTAGAAGGGTTAATCAGAATTCCATTGTTCCTGGCCCAGGTGGAGACGCTAGAGAGGTCATGGTTAAGTTTCCTGATGGAGTCAATCATTGCATCCCCAAGTTCACTGGTAATGTGGATTTGAAAATCGTCTGCAAAAAGGTGGTAGCTGCAGAACTTGAGGACGCCAGGATACTTAAGTTGGAAAATCGATTTGTTCTAGATCGATTTTCCGGAGCTTAGTAAAATAGTGAATCAATTCTTTTATTCCAATGTTTTTGAAAATCGACTCGGTCGGTTTTCATCTCACGAGTCTTTGGTTCTGACAGGTCCTAGGTGAATGTAGTAGCACGTTGCGTTGTAGCAAAACATCCTGAAGCATATTTCATCCAAGATTTTTTGGTTAAAAAATAATTACGGCAATTGAGCCTCAGAACACAAACTGGAGCCAATAAACTATGGGTTAAGTATTTTTTAGCCCATCACAAGCACTCAAAGCCCAAACCAATTGATAGAATTATGACCTATCAGATTTGCATACCTATGATATTTTCAAACATAATATCATTGAAAGCCTATAAAATTGGCAGTAAGTTAAGAAAGAGCAATTGGTATCAACGTATCGATTGAATCATAAAAAAATCTATCCTAAAAAATCGTTTAAAAATCGATTTTTATGGAAATACTATTATTTACTTTTAAAATGCAAATATAATAGGTTAATATATTATTTTATGAATTGGTTTATTCAGCATTTATTTTGTGTTTTGGTCTCTAGATAATATCAAGGAAAATAAAATAAAAAATACACGAAATACATTTTTCTTACTAGCAAGTAATAGGTACTCATCACTCTGGAATTGGTCCTAAATAAGGACGGACATTAACTGTGAAATTGCATTAAATTTAATGTGAAATTGCTCAGGAAATGCCCGAACAACTTGTGTCCACTTTGTGAGAGAAGAGGCAATAAAACGGGTTCTTAAATGATAACAGGGACTTTTTGTCACAATAGACCAATAGCGATCTCCGAGACTAAGGGCTCGTACCCGTTCAAAAAAAAAAAAAAAAACTGTTGAATCAGCAACTTCGCCCTACCATTCAGCTGAGATGGTTGATATTTGACTACGGGGAAATGTTGGGTTCAGAATAGAACCGAGGTCACCACAACCAAAGAGATTTGATTAAATTGGCCGCAGTAGCCGAGTGGATTGGACAGGTGGATGAGGTCCTTCTCATTCTCTGAGGGAAACGCATGGGTTCCAATTCTGTGTAGGCATCATATAATTTTGGGACCGTAACAGATATTCTCTCAGAGGAAAGCAGCCTTTCTATTATTATTAATAGCAATCCGAGTTAAGGTGGGTTCACATCCATCCAGAATTGCAGCAATCCGTAAATGCATTCGGCCTTCTGATTGGCTAGTGCCAGCCGGAAGAGTGGGGTGAATCTTGCCGGACAAGCACACTTGACATGGACTGTCCATATCTGAAATATTAGATATTTTACCGGATTGCCGCAATTACCTCATCCTTCAGGAGAAGTTGTTGGTTGTGTTATCTTGTTTTATGGCTGTGGTCGAGAGTGTGAGTCCGTATTTTTACAATCCTCGAATTATGATTTCATTTATGGAAAATATATTTCTGTAGTGCTTGTGTATAATAATAACAATAATAAACAAACACGGTTTTATGCATATGAGGCCGATTTTAGTTTAAAATACCTAGGTGAAGGTTCCGATTTTGCGATCTCTCAAACAACTTACCTTTCTAAAAATCCTATTCCATTAGTATTTTGAGACGTTCTTTGATTATAGATTGGCAATTTCCTACTTTTCGAATAACTAGGTATTTGAGAAGAGATAACACTTTTGCAAGACGAAGAGGAAGTATAGAAATACTACTTGGCCTTACGAAATAGACAGATTACCCACGTTAATTAAGTACTTCTTCTTGCATAAATGATTTGTAATGTGCCAACCAAAACAGATTTTCGGGTAGAAATATAATGTTATCTTGGGACAAGTAGTTGATGTAAGGACCGAATAATTACTCAACAGTCTCATTTCAAAACGACGTCGCCTTTGCACTTTTAATGAACATACATAACAATTTCTTCTGTATGCCCTCATGATTTGATAACATGATAGCACTGATAACACAACCAGATGGTTATGAACAGACTGCCGCACTTCCGCAATTCCGGATGGATGTGAACCCACCTTTATACCTATTAGTTATCCTAGCAGCATTATCACATTTCACAAGAAACCAACAAAATACATACCAGGGATAGAATTACAAGCATGCAAGCGAAGCTGGCCAGAATGAACATCACTTCTGCCTTTTCAACGTAATCTTTGCAGAAAAGTTTGATTTCTTGCGGGTGACACACCTCCATGTCTTCTCGTCTGGTCCCTTGGGGAAACATGAAATCTGAAAGGAATCAAGTGAACATATTATATGTAGGTAACTTAAAATTTTAGCTTTCAAGAATAAGGAGAAAATTTTAAAAATTAAAAAACAATGAGCAGGATATTAGGAATGGTTACGAGCATAAGTGCTGCCATCCGCAGACGGAACTTCTAAATAAAACTAAAGAAACGCTTGCATACGAGTCTGCAACACATTGGGACATTTCATGTCTTTAGTTGCAGACTCGTATGCAAGCTCTAAGAGTAACTCACAGCTTACCTAGATTACAGCTTCCTAGATTGTAAAGTATTGAAATTAGCTTTAAGAGCTACTCAGCTGATCCGGACCCTGGGAATCGTCAAGTAAATATCCTAAAGAGGCTACATACTAAATTACAGCTTCCTAGAGTATAAAGTATAGAAATTAGATTTAAGAGCCACAAATCTGATCCGGACCCAGGGCATCGTCAAGTAAATGTCCCAAAGAGGCTACATACGAAATTACAGCTTCCTAGAGAGTAAAGCGTAGAAATTAGATTTAAGAGCCACTCAGAAATTAACATGAAATCATCAGAAATTAACAAGCGGTTGCAATCATGTTCACAATATCAATCATTGAGAATGATCACCTGTGTGTAAACAATTATTCATATAACCATGCTCATAACTCAGCTTGTTGGCCACGCACTTCGCAGTAGTTAACATAATATGGTTGGATAAATCGAGAGCTTTCGAACGAATGGTCAACGAAGTTTGTGGGATGAAAAACGACGAAGTACCATTTCCCTAGCAACGACTCGGTTGTAAGCGGAAATCATCAGATATTGAGCATATTTCGGTACGTAACGTAACGTGACATAACGAAAATTTGGTTGTGTGCCATAGCAAAGACATGAAATGTCAAAATAGGCACACTAGTTTACTCATAATGGTTTAATTAAGAAAACTCGGTTCTTTTCCGCTTAGAGCCTTTGGCTAAAATGCTAAAACGTGGAACGTACTTTCTTCCCTGTGATTCGTAAATGTAAATGAATTTAAAACTACGTCATTAATGTTTTAACTAATCGAAATTAGAACAGAGTACCTACGTAGGTAATTTTCTGTTATGGTACGCGTCGAAAATTACTATCACCAACATTAACTTCTCAACCAAGTGACAACAAAACAAGCGGCATTGTTTACTATATCCAATTATAACATAAATAAATATAAAACTACATGAATAGAAGAACAAGTACGAAAGAAATGAGTGACAAACCGAGAGCTTTCCAACGAGCGGAGAACGATTTTTGTTCAAGAAACAACCTACCTACTTTGTTTAGGCACTTTTAACTAACAGCGAATCTGGTAGGATGTACGTACCTGCCTACCTACCTAAGTAGTTTCGTTTCTTGGTGTAGCAACAACCTGCCTTGTTTACTTTGACGAATTATCAAAACTCTCCTTTTATTCATTCAATATAACAAGTAAAGCTTCCACAGTTGAGCATAGTACTAAGAACTTATAATAAAACGCTGATGAAGCTACCTGAGCAATGGCCACGTACCTACACTGCGGTACTGACAGTTAAGGAATTTTCAATATTTTTTTCTTTACCATTTCTCAGGTTAATTATTCTCAAAGCCTTAACACGTTCCGAGCGGCGCCGACTTTGGTGGAAACTCCCTGTGACGGGACCTGTTTTTTTTAGAGAAAGGCGGGAAATGAAAGGGCGTGAAAATGTTACTGAACGGAGGCCTTGATATCAATGGGGAACGAAACGGAACGCATTCTTTCGGAGGCCTGATCGGGAACTTGGCAATATGTCGACACATAAACTGGTCGACACCTCCTGTCGCCATATTTCCACACCAGGTGTTGAAGAACGTCGATAACGCACATCTTTGAAACTGGTCGACGGATTTATGTCGAAAAATTTGAGATCCGTTTTTCGCTGTATTTCAACAACAGGAGTTGAACATGAGCTAAAAACACCCCTCTTGAAACTGGTCGACTGCTAAACGACGACAAAAGGGTTGTTTGGCCACTACCTGTCCTCAGCCTTGGTCCCATGGGGTTTTTCAATCCGAGGATTAAATGAAAAGTCACATTTACGTTTCTAAACTGTTATGTGATCGTGTTATGAGACCACGAAACTATACACTTCATTCTGATCTACACATCCAACTAATCTGCATTTTTACTAAGGGATTGACTACTTGATGTTATGTATTTTTGAGATGCGAGCTTGCGAGCATCCAGACCACCAAACTATACACTTCATTCTAACCTACATGTCAGGTATACGAAGGATGTCGATGTAAATATGTCGACGTATCCCCATGGTTGACTTGGACGACCTTTTTCAACAAGGGGTGTTGAAAGTTGTCGACTAGTCGCTGTATTTTTGTGTCGCCATATTTCCAATGCCTGTGAAATCGACATTGGTCAACCCTTGGTGTTGAAAGATGTCGACACGGCTTCTTGCCCGTTTGTCGACCAGTTTATGTGTCGACATATTCCCCCCCATCCGCCTGATCATCTACAATAAGTGTGTTAAACTCCACAGCAACAGAATGCGTGGTAATCTCGTCAGAAGGCACAACGTAGGAACCACCTATGTGCTCTCTGTAGCTGGATCTATCGATCCACTCCGGGTGAATCGAACGAGGGCGCCTGGATCGATCGATCCATTCCACTTGGAACGTGTTAACGAATGAAGTTCTTTAGTTTTCAGACACTGATTAACTGCAATAGTTAGCAAGTTCCTAGTCCAAATAGAAACTCATTCACCGTTAGATTGGTATCGTTGGCTACTTCCTACAACCAATAATCGCGCTGGCAGGCACGATTATTGTAACTATTTAGTTGAATTGAAACTTTGTATTGCTACAATATTATACTTTTGCAAAACAAAACTGTTGAAAAAGGGCTTTATAACCACGAATTAGGTTGACGTGAGACGGCAAACTTCTTGTAGAAAAATAGGTTGGACGAGTTACGATTCACTGACGTAGCGCAGTCATGGCTGACTTTAGCAGAAACGCTTACCTACTCCAGGCTTGACGACACAAGAATATGGGCTATGACCAAGATTAACTTCTCAACCAAGTGACAACAAAACAAGCGGCATTGTTTACTATATCAATTTAAAACATAAATCAATTTGACGACTGTTTCGGAAACCTCATAATCTCGCCTTTCCCATGTTTTAATGATAGATTAACTTTCTCTTTTGTTTACATGAGAAAAATGGAATGAAAAGTATGCTGAGGACATGCAGTGCCACGCTTCAACATCCAAAGTCACTCCTTAGTTGAGTTTAACATCATATGTAACTCTTTTGTTTTGTAACAACTCGCAATTTTGAATAACTAGGAGTTTTTTCATTGATATTGTAGAGAAGAACTTAAGTAAACCTAACCCAAACCTTGACTAAAAGACAAAGCAGCTTGAAATGCTTGCATACGAGTCTGCAACACATTGGGACATTTTCATGTGTGTTTTCTTATTGTATTTATAACTAGGCAGATCTCACCCGTGCATCGCACGGCGGGGCGTACAAATCAATTAAATGGGCCATAAGAGAAACCGCCCACCCGTGGGTACTTAATTGAATTCGCGATCGTGTTGACTCATTGTTCCGACACCCGTGGGTACTTCATTGAATTCGAGCCAGGCTACATCACCTACCCCCCTGCAGACTCGTATGCAAGCTCTAAGAGCCACTCAGCTGATCCGGACCCTGGGCATCGTCACGTAAATGAGCTAAAGAGACTACATACGAAATTACAGCTTCCTAGAGTGTAAAACATAGAAATTAGCTTCAAAAGCGACTCATCTGATCCGGACCCTGGGCATCGTCAAGTCAATGTCCTAAAGAGGCTACATAAGAAATCACAGCATCCTAGAGTGTAAGCATAGAAATTACCTATTAAAATGATTTAACCACCGCTTCACAAATCAAACCGTTCTCGCAATATTTGGATCACCTGCTATGAATCAAATCATCAAAACACCAGCTCAATGAAATCATCAGAAATTAACAAGCGGTGGCAATCATGTTCACAATATCAATTATTGAGAATGATCACCTGAGTGTACACAATTATTCAAATAACCTTGCTCATAACTCAGCTTGTTGGCCACGCACTTCGCAGTAGTAAACATAATATGGTTGGATAAATCGAGAGCTTTCGAACGAATGGTCAACGAATTTTTTGGGATGAAAAACGACGAAGTACCATTTCCCTAGCAACGACTCGGTTGTAAGCGGAAATCGTCAAAATATTTACGTTACGTGACAGTTTTTTGTGCAATGTGCCAGGGCAAAGACATGAAAATGTCAATAAATATAAAACTACACATAAATAGAAGAACGAGTAAGAAAGAAATGCGGGATAAATCGAGAGCTTTCCAATGGTTGAGAACGATTTTTGTCCAATGAAAACTAAGGAACTTGCATTTCCCCAACAACGGCTTGGTTGTACGTGAAAATCATAAGAAAACTCAGCCCCAAATATGAAAACTATGATTGTGATAGTTTTGGTGAAAACTAAAGAAGTTCCATTTCCCCAGCAGCGACTTGGTTGTAAGTGAAAATCAAAAGAAACAATTTTGTGACACATCCGCGTAAAGTTTTTTGCTAGTTAGTCCAAGGCTAAAGCATGTTCCACGCTAAAAACTAAATTTACCATCAGTTCAAATAGCATTTTGTTAGGAGTAACACAAATAATAAGGGAATGAAGTCGAACTTCTTAGGTAGAACACCGAAACAGAGTCGAATTCGCATCAACATCAAACACACCAAAATACAAGACTAAATAAAGCACACCAGAAAATATTTGGCAGCTGTAACTTACTTATTACTGGTTTAACAAATCTTCAATCTTGATTCCCATGCCCAACATCTAATTTCCCACCATTACATTTTCCGAGTAACATTATAATATATGAGTAACAATATATATTTCATAAAACTATGAAATATATTCAAGCATCATTCATATGATATGACATGTTTTGTTTATGTTAATATATATATATATATTTTTTTTTTTTTTCATATATTATTATACAGGGTGATTCCCTCGCAGATGCAAAAAAAATTTGGGTGAAACTACATCAAAAATGGAGTAAAATGCCGCCAACCGCATATTTTTATCTCAATCCGTACTCGAGATATGATTTTTTAAAGGTTTTTTCAGGAATACCGTGTTTTTTCATTTTTAAACTCGGATTTCTCCACTTTGCCTCATTTAATTTTAACTTTCAACCTCATTTTCGGTATCAGCATTAAATTTCCTATAAGAATAGTGTACTTGGGTTCTTAAAAAGTACCATCCGAAGACCCTCACATCAGCTCAAACATTGACGATTTTGAAAAAAGAATATTTCTGAAAATCTTTAAAACTTCACTACTCTTTTAAAAAGAATCCTGGAAACTGGCAAATCTCATAAAAACTGCTTCATCTAATATGCTTTCCAACGGTATTATCAATTTTACTTTTATTTTGTTATTTAGGGGAGAAAATAATGTTTTAATGTTAAAAAATGTGGGTTTTTCAATGAAATTGTTGGTTTTCTCGAAAGATGACCCTCCATGAACCAACGAGTATGGGGTCGGTTTCTATGTATTTTTTCTCGCTGGATAAAATGGAAACTCATGCAGATCTCTCAACTACGTTATAATCGAGTTTTACACTTTAATTAACTAGTTTTACCCCATAACACACATACCTACATTTAATCGTAACAAACAAACTAAACATTTGCGATTTTAAGTGTAAAACTCGGTTATAACGGAGTTGAAGAGATCTACAAATGTTACCATTCGATACAGCGTGAAAAAATACATAGAAACCGACCCCATACTCGTAGGTTCATGGAGGGTCATCTTTCGAGAAAACCAACAATTTCATTGAAAAACCCACATTTTTTAACATTAAAACATTATTTTCTCCCCTAAATAACAAAATAAAAGTAAAATTGATAATACCGTTGGAAAGCATATTAGATGAAGCAGTTTTCATGAGATTTGCCAGTTTCCAGGATTCGTTTTGGAAGAGTAGTAAAGTTTTAAAGATTTTCAGAAATATTCTTTTTTCAAAATCGTCAATGTTTGAGCTGATGTGAGGGCCTTTGGATGGTACTTTTTAAGAACCCAAGTACACTATTCGTATAGTAAATTTAATGCTGATTCCGAAAATGTGGTCAAAAGCTCAAATTGAATGACGTAAAGTGGAGAAATTTGAGTTTAAAAGAAAAAAAACACGGGTTTCCTGAAAAAACCTTTATAAAATCATATCTCAAGAACGGATTGAGATAAAAATATGCAGTTGGCGACATTTTACTCCATTTTCGATGTAGTTTCACCCAAATTTTTTTTTTTTTTTGCATCTGCGAGGGAATCACCCTGTATATACGTTTTTATATTTGTATATATATTATTGGATTTGAACTACAGGTTAACTTACTACTTTAATTTACTTACCAAATTGAGTGAAGTCAATGCACTGCTTGTTTTGCACTCTTTCTGATGAGCATAAGGCCCAGAAGATTGTGTAGAACACGGTGACAATGATGAGGAAGATGAACATCACGATCCAACACAGCTGAAGGACGTAGGTAATGCTCATGAACTGAAAGATTGAAAAAATAAATAGTATTAAGCAATAAGTATCACAACATTTCTGAATAGAGATAATTGGAAATGGTAAGCAAACTTAAATTTGGTAGCATGTTATAAATTACGTCAGTGGCATCCCCAACACTTCATCAGTAGGTATCACTAACTTCCAAAAGAAATAGAACGTAGTCTGTGCAAAGATCAGAACTGCAACGATGAGACCTCTTGGATGACAATCTCAAGGGGCAATTGTATGAATGAGCCGATGACCTGAGAGGCAGATGGGGCAGTCTGTGGAGCTTCGAGAGGGGTAGTTGAACCACACAGGGAGGCGTTATTTGATGTACATATCACCAATACTGATTCTCATTCTCAAGTTTTCCACCCTGTAGCAACAATTTCCATGGCAACAGAAGCTGAAGTAAGATGCAGCTTGTCAAGAGCTACATGCAACATGTGCTCTTGAAGTCGGCTCTGTGGATGCTAACTTGCACCTCAAAAGGTCAGTTTTGTGAAGGTTCTAGCTGAGCAATCGAGTGATAGGTAGGGATAACTGCAAGGTTTGGTGTGGGGATGGATCTATGAGGCGAATGGGCAGTCTGAGAGGCAGAAGGCGAATTTGGCTTGTAGATGGTTTTGGTTAAACCAAAGAAGAAAGCGATATTTGACGTGTCAACGACACTTACTCTTAAGTTTCCTGAAACAATTTCAATAGCATCAGAAGAGGAAGTATGCAGCAGCTTGTGAAGAGCGAAGTGCATCACTTGCCTCTACAGTCTACCATGTAGATCTTATGTTGGATGGTCCTAACACCTTAGTTTCAATAAGACGAATCTTGTAAGGAATCGGCTCCTCGGCGTCTCCTATTTCGAGTTGCCACAACCTATACTTCTATAATTATATACGCATGTTTATATTTCTCGATTTGAGCTCCTATCTATTCAAATAATTATTGCCTTAATAATATCATTATCTAAGTACGTACGAAAAGTCGAGAGGATATGTTATTAAATATGCGTAGGAAAAGCATTGGTATTAACACACAAATATGACCTAGAAAAAAATATATATTCATGCCTCGAAGGAACGCTGTACCCACCTCATGGTGCCGCGGTGTATTATATGGGTATAACACGTAAAAGTAATAAATATCCATTCTCCTACACCCCTCTGCTACGCCCCTGGTCACTCCAGCCACCATAAGGTGCCGCGGCGCCTCCTCTCACTCCACACCCTCACCACCCACCGTGACCCCCTGCCAAGCATGCCAGGCGCGCGCGTGTGCGTCTAACACTCAAAGCTTCGAAAAAGACACTTTTTCGCCCGTTTTTGGCCCATAGCATCTATGCGAGTAAAGCGATCGGGATGGTTAAACGTTAGGACCAACTAGACCCCAAATGGAGTCTATGTGCGAAAGAATGGGTTTTTAAAGTCAATTCTTAGGCCTTTTATGGCCCGGACGGCGAACGGCGGACGGACATTTCAAATTTGGATTCTACGCACCTTGAAACGTAAAGTGACAAAGTTTGAGGGGGGTTATAAAATTGTTTGCTACACGATCACATAGGCTTATTATTGGAAATAATAAACCAAAATATAGCACTCTTGTTCCTTTTGGTGACATCTTGATTAGAAACTTGAACATTCGTTGAAAAATATTTCCATTTCATAGGTATTTCGGAATCCTATTGGGCACAGACAGTTTTATTGAGTTAAAGACTAAGATAGATTATGAAAATAGCAAGTTGATCACCCCGAAAGTTGAAATTCCTATGAAATTCCTTGACAGCGAAACATTGCAAGCTCGGAATAAAGAATTAAATTTGACATATGAAATTCCACCCAGATTTTTCTATTCTATCAAAGTTCCAGTTAAAGGAAGTAACTTGAAGGAAGGCATTTTCCCGTATTACAAAAATGAATCAGTTGAAATTCCAGAATGTGTAGTCACGGTTAACAATGATGAATGCTATATTGGTGTCATTAACAACAGTGAAACTGAATACACCCTAAAATTGACAAACCTTTAGCAATTGAGAAAATTCCTGAACTTGAAGGAAACAATAATTTAAATTATTGTGACATTGAAAACTATAAATTTGATAAAACCAAAATTACAGTTCAAGCCTTGAAGAACAAATAACCCGACTTAGAAAGGTATTTGACAAACTTAGAAAAGCGAATCTAAAAATACAGTTAGATAAAACTCAGTTCTTGAAAAAAGAACGCGTTTTTCTAGGTCATCTAATAACACCCCAGGGAGTAAAACATAACCCGCAAAAAATTGAAGGAATCTCTAAATATCCGACACCAAAGATTCCAAAAGAAATAATATGGTTCGTAGGTCTTTTAGGATATTACAGAAAGTTTGTAAAGAATTTCGCTCAAATCACCATGCCGTTAACTCAGTGTTTGAAAAAGGGATCAGTAATCGATGTTCATGACACAAAATACGTGGATTGTTTCGGAAAATGCGAAACTTTGTTAATGAATAATCCAATACTCCAGTATACCGATCAAGTGATAGGTGGGGACAAATGCAAGGTTTGCAAGGACGTATCCACACAAGAATATCCATTACCATTCTGCAAGCACCTAGCATGTCCATTGAACCCACAAAAACTGGCACAATAATGATAAACACGTCATGTTTTAAGAGGTGTGACAACCTATATATTTACCTAAAGGAGAATAATTATTCATAATCTAATCCCTCCTTTCTTTAATACCTACTACACCACACTTACTTCCACATACCTTGAAATTCCACATCATGAAATCATCCCGCTCTCCTAATCAGCACGATTTTGTGACAGGAAGATTCTGCGCAACCAACTTGAAATCCTTTGAGCATGTGGCCATGGAGGTAATCGAGGCTGGCACAGGTGGATAGTGTCCATACTGATTTTTCCAAGGCGTTCAACCGAGTTTCACATGGAATACTGATGGATAAATTGGAGGCGTTTGGTTTTACTGGGTTCGCTAGTTATTTGAGTGATTGTCAGCTGGTAGTTCGTGTGTGTTGAGCTCTTTCTCATCCTTTCAACATGACCTTGAGTGTGCCTCAGGGCTCTCATCTGGAATACCATTGCTCTTTCCATTTATTATTAAAGACAGCAGCAACATCTTTGGCTAGCGAGTGGGTCACTTGTTATTTGCTGACGACTTGAAGATCTTTACAGTCATGAGTCCAGCATAGAGCCTTGCGCTACATATCGTACTAGATTGGTAATCAATGGGAGTAATACAGTTATGGAGGAGTGCTAACAGAGATTTGGCTCGTCTCCCTGGAGGGCTGTCACATGGAAGCGTTACAATGTTCCTCCATTGCCTGGCTTCGGGATGCATTGACTGTCCCTTCCTTCTGGAATTAATTAACTTTCATGATCCATCATGTTCTTCGGAACAGCCGACTAAGATGCAGGATCATTACAACAGCATTGCTGATTTTGACCAGCTGTTTGTGCCCCAGGTATATTTTTAAAAAATCGTTGTAGTATCTATAGTTTATTTTGTGTTCTCTTCACTATTTCTCTGGCTCCTAACAATTTATCATTCGCATTCTTTCTTCTCATGTTCATATAAATAATTATTCTATTTTTGTTTGTAACACATTGGGCTAATGGATTCCATTTAGTATTGTGATATTGTAGAGTACCTTTAATGATGTTAAATCTCTTAAAATTGGGCTAATGCCCGTGTTGCTGAATAAATAAATAAAATAAGTATCATCTTCTATATGCAGACATTGAACGTTGTCACGTAATAGCCAACAGGACTTGTAAACTTCAAACACGATAACAAAATCACGTGAATCCGAAAACTGAATTGATGACCTGTCAACTTAATTTTAACCATGAAATTATGTGGAATATTTGCACATAATGAACTAGCATGTTATTAAGTACACCAATCAAGCATATACAACAGGTGATAAGAATACACATCTGAGGTGGATATTTTACCAATGTTCAAACGTATTATTCAGTAAGCTGTTCTGAAGAACATACCCCGAGTGTTACAGCAGGTATACATAATAAATAACTTCTCAGAGTCAAATATCAGCTGCTCTCACCAGAATTGGAGTTCGGTAAATGGAGGTGGGAAACTGCTGAGCTCAGCCAAGCAGTATGAGGTTGTGGCTACAGCATTTTACCCAGAAAACGAAGTGAATCCGAGTCATCAAGCAATGTGATGTTAGAAATCAGGCTCGAGGGGGGTTTCATATAAAATTGTGTGTACCAATAATGTTAGGTGAAATGACAGCAAAACCACAGAAACATATATCTCACATTTCATAATCTTCACAAGGTGAAGTACGATATATACCATATCTTCGTGAAGATATACGATGTCTTCACAAGAATGCCTACATCACTTTCCTACAGGCTTTTTCCTTCTACTTTGACATGATTAATTAGATCCGTTCTAATTGGCTTTTTACAGGACTGTCTCCAATCCTTTTGGTACCATTATCATTGAACTTTCCAACCTTTAAAATTGGTATATCAATTCCTTTACAATTACCCTGTAACCATTGAATTTGGTAAGGTTCGATTGTGATAAAGATACAAGCACTCACCACAGCACAAGAAATCCTTCCACCCACCCGGGCACTCCATGCCCGGTAGACACGATGGCGAGTGGCTCCTGTCGCTAAGAATCCAACAAACAGAATCATCAGACCAAGGGCACCCATCACGGCCCCGATACAAACGAAACTCGTTTGCACAGCCTCCAACCTGAAAGAAACAGGAATCGACTATTTGTGACATAAAATAATAATGGGACACAATAATTTAGAATAATAAAATCAGCTGAATCTGGTGCATCTTGAAGATGTGTTTCATACTTAATTTGCAGAACAGGTGTTGCTTGTTATTAGCGAATTTTTGAAGAAAATTGAGCTATTGCTCTCACCTCAAAATTTGTAGAATGTGAATTTTTGAAAATATTTTATGCAGAAATCCGTTTCAGGCTATTCTGAATCATATTCTGAAGTTTAACGCATTTTTAGCGAATTTTTGAAGAAAATTAAGCTATTGCTCTCGCCTCAAAATTTGTAGAATGTGAATTTTTGAAAACTTTTTATGCAGAAATCCGTTTCAGGCTATTCTGAATCATATTCTGAAGTTTAACGCATTTTTTTATGTATGTATGTATGTATATATGTATATATGTATGTGTCATTCCAGACGATAACTGTCCGTAGAATTCTGCTAGAAACTTCAAACAAATTTTAAAATGTTAAGGGCACAAAACGAAAGTTCAAGTTCGTTGGCCAGCATGATCGGATTACATCTTCGGGTTGAAATTTTCAAAAATGTAGTCAAAAATTTCAAAATAGCCTGTTTTTTGCGATTTGTTATGCGAAATAATTTTTTCAGCATACTAACATGTGGTATATTCGGAATCAGCGTAAAATTTCCTATAAGAATATGTATCAAGTTTTCAAAAATTTCAAAGTTGAAAAATCAGTCAAAAATCGAAATAATGCCGTTCGCTAGTTGTAAAAATCGGTAATATTTGCATGAAACATTGTCCAAATTCAGATTAAACTACTCTTATGGAAGTATCCCTGTATAACCAATCCTAGAACCATGCTGTAGATAGAATTTGATTCCATGTTTGTCTATCAAAACCATAAACTAAAATTTCTCTACACGATCAATAGCAACTGAAATGTCAAAGATTTCTTCAAAAATTCGCTCATGGGGTCATGCTGCATGACTGGACTTTTAAGATTTACATTTGAATTCGGGAAATGGTTTATTGATAGGTACTTTACAGAACTTCTGATAACATAGAAGAATAAAAAATTCAATTCTTAAGGAAAAAATGCAGTTGCTTATGTCAACTGAGGTAGGATAATTTATTCGTAAAGGATAAGATAACAGCTTCCCAACTAGTGGTCTTCAGAAAAAACCAACAGATTTAACCACCTAAACACGTTTGTCATCTATTGATTGCAAGCAAACCCGCTCTCCTCTTGGATGTCGAGCCCTTTCAGACACCCTCCAGTTCAACTTACGTGGGAGGGGCTGGAAGTGTAGACAGGTTTCCGTGAGGGGTTCATATGTAGCTTCAGTTCGAGTCATGGAAGAAGAGAAAAGGAAGGCTCACTCCTGTGTTAACCCATTCGTGATGTAGGGCGTATGTATACGGCCTCACTGAGGTGCCCTAATTGCCTGAGACATTATAGGTACGCCTTTGATCAAGAGCACCGAAACGCCTGAGGGCGTATCTATACGATCGTGTGTTAATTGTTTTTTAACTGCTCCCATGCCATCTTTTGACGTCTGGTGTAACTAACATCGATCTTACAACTCACTAGGTGTATTATAGAATGCGTTGAAGGACAAAATAAGGCAGCTTATCATCAACAAGTGACATGAACGTTGGTTTATGCGTCGACCAATGTTTTGTGACTAATTGTTTGATTTCCTTTTTGTTTTCACATTTTGATTTACAAACTATCATGAAATGAATGCATATTCTTTACACAAGTATTTTGTTCAATATTCAACTGTTTCAAATAATTAAACACCTAACTGATGTTGTTCAATGTTATTCATCATTTGTTCTCAGTTATTCTATCCTGAATTCTTGCCAAATCGTTTAATTTGATGCTCAGGTATATTAGGAGTATGAATAGATAAATTTCAGCGAATAAATGGAAAATCAGTGCTTTTTGAAAGGATGAAAAGGGAGGGCGAAGCGCCGTGTGGGGAGGGCCATTTAACTCAGGCACAGGGGATTGCGGAGCCCCCAACCAGCTAGGCAGGAGCTAAATTTCGCCAGGCGCGAATGGGTTAAACCGTGTAACACATGGATACTATATGCGACTGCGAGGTTGTTACTTTTGAACAGTTTAACCACAGCTCTTGATAATTATTTTTGTCATTCGTATAACTCACCTATGAAATAATATGTACCTAGTATGCAGTGGCGTAGTTTGAGGAGGGGCAGGGTGGGCAAAGCCCCTCCATTAATTACAGAGGACGCAGAAGTTCGAGGTATGCGGATACAATCAAAATTAATAATTTTACGCTTCCAACTTCAGTACCTAACACCTTCAATTAAAAAATGTAATTAGTAAAACACAACAACTATTATCATCATTATACGATTCTGGTTGCCTAGCGACTTGAGACTCTTAGAAAAACAGAAATTTTTATTAGGTTCGTTTGCGTAGGGACAAAATGGCATGGATATTAGAGAGTTTTTGTTCTTCCCGTAAGATTTTCTCCCGTTGACGTGTAGAGCAGCGTCTAGAGCAAGCAGCTGGAGATGCTAGCTCTTCACGTGATTTTTACGCGTATTTCTACACGTATACGTGAAAAACCAAACGCTAACGTCACGTTAACGTCTCTATAAGTGTTTCAGAAAGCATATTATTTTCGTACAACCTGTTCTTATTTAAATAATTAATTGCTTTATAATTATTTATAAATACATAATTATAAATACATTTATTGCTTAGGTACCCTAAATGGCTGAATTTTGTAGCGGAGCACTTCACTATAACCTCTCGACTTGTTGACCAACCAACGTGTTGTTGGCAACCACACAGTAGTTACCTTTGCTGATATCTGCGTAACTGCGGTTACCTTGGTCACACTGATACCGGCAACTGTTGTTACCTTTGCGTCAGGCTATGATGACTACCCGTAGGCCGAAATTCCAACGAATGCATTTTCCCGTGCACGTGTAGATAGGCCTTTTTCCCGTACACGCGTAGTTCTACACGTTGACGTGAAGATTCGCGCATGCGCAGTTGGTATTTCAGTATTTTCACGTACACGGGTAGAAAATTACGGGAAGAACAAAAACTCTCTATTGTACAGCCCCACGGAGCGTAGTAAAATCACCTAGTAAACGAAAGGGAAATGTGGATACTACAAACTGGAATCAAGTCGTTCCCCACTACCTTCTGGGGCCAGCCCATATGCGATTTTCCCCTAGAAGTCTTATGGCTCAAGAGCCTAGACAATCGGCGTAGGATAAAAAAAAAAAAAAAAAAAAAAAAAAGTATCCACCAAATTCTCTTACGAACTTCCCTTACTTTTCACTGCCTACTTGATCTAGCTTGGTTGTTTTCCGTATTCTTTTATTAATTTTTGATTGTTGGTATATCGTTTGTATTATACCATTTACGAATTAAATCAGTTAAAATACTCGTAAAGAAAAAAATTGAAGTTTTCTGCGGTGATTGAATTAGTTCAATAGAAAAGATTAAAACAACCTATTGTAGCAGTAGGTATTTCTATTCTAACCTACCATATTGCTGGTTTGAGTTTGTTTTGTTTACATTTTGTTGTTTGTTGTTCTCAGTTTCATGCCCCGTTTTTTATTCCGCGTACTTATATATTACAATTTTTTGTGTGATATTTTCCAGATCAACAAGTAGGTAACAATTTATTTTGGATAATAATGAATTTATAGAACAAATATCAATTTATTCGGTAAGTGAGAAACAACCGCATACCTAAATAAATGATTTTGCAGGCATTAAGTATAGTATAATATTATATAAATCTAGTGGTCCTCGGTTCATCGGTACGTATTCGTATTTATTGTAGTTTTTAAAGTTCTGATTATTTTTTGATTGGATACTATTTTTTCTAAATAGTATTAGGTACCTCAGATTTAATAATCTATATTTAGGTTTGTGAATATGAAAGTGTACGCGATTTCAAATCATTACGAAAAACTATTGAATATCTACTTACCTATATGAACGTTTACAGTTTATAGAAATGAATACTAAAACTGTAAAATAAAGTGTAGTCCTTGACTGTTGCCCCTCCATGAGAAATGACAGCTACGCCACTGCTAGTATGATAAAGTACACTATTGAAGTTTGATTGTTTAGGAGTTACAATATACCTAAAAACGCTTTTAATTATTACACTAAGTTTTCATTTAAAAAGTTCCCTGATATTTGGTGGTTTTTGCAAAATTATCTGACATTTCCTGACACAAAGAATTCCCTGACTTTTCCAGTTGGGGGCCACCATGTTGTTACATAGAATGTTTGAAGAAATCTCACAAGGTATGACAATGTATTAACGAATTTATAAACCTACCATGAAAGCCTGAGGTGGAACACTTCATCGAGCATCAGAGCGGAGAGTGTCGCTCCGCGGTACATAGTGGCACAGAAGACTCCAACTCCAATAATGCACATGATGGTCGCAATGAAGGTGGCGTAGGGCACACGCGCCATGCACTCGTCACAGCGGCTACCTGCTCGATCATTCAACACATTACTACATATTTCGGACTCGTAATCAAAATACTATTTCGGTCAATACCAGTAAAACGAGGTATTTCCGTGATGTTACGTGAAACGCTTTCAAGATCCCAGAAGTTCACGTACCTACTCGAGATTCCAGGTTTTGTTGGAAACAATTCAAATGACAGAATTCATAATAAAAATTAGGTAGGTAAACGTTGGGTGTGCATATATTTTTTGTGATACCAGTCTTTTTGTAAACAGCCTAGCCTTTTTTCAATACGCCGCCTTTTTGTAATAAAAACATTGGAATGACAAACTGCACACATCATTCTGGCCTATACGTTCAACTAATCTGAATTTTTACTTTGGGCACACACAGAACCAGCTCGAAACGGAAGTTAGTGAAAAACGTTGTCTATTTCCACGAAAAATAAAGAGTTACAATGTTAAATCGATTTCGACGGTTAGGCCATCATCAGTAACAAACAATAACTTCACTAACTTCCGTTTTGAAATGGGTTTCCACAATTTCGTCACGAGTGATTTAGTTCGTATCAGAACCAGCAGACCTACCTTCTCCAAACATCCACTAGAGTGTACTGGCGTCCTTTGTATCCTTTGGGGGGCGGGGGCAGTGACGTCACTTCCTGGGTTTCCTTAGTAACAATGTAAAAAAATTTGACTACTTGATGTTATGTATTCTTGAGAATCTTGAGATGGAAGCTTGCCAGCATCCGGACCACCAAACTAAGGCGGATCAGGCTCAGCCGTTTTGTCAAATTTGGTTTGTCAGTTTTGGCAAAAAGGCTGAGCTCTTCCAGCTTCTTTATAAAAAGGCTAAAAAATACCACGCTAATTACAAAATTCCAACGTTTTATTACGAAAAGGCGGCTTGTGAAATTATAGGGCGACGACATATAGATCACTATTTTCAACATAAAAGTAATTAATTATTTCATGCTTATTTCACTTGGAAATGAGTATTTGCAGAAAGGAAAAACGTCCGAACTAAGGTGAACTGTTGAATACATAGTATGTAATAGGGATCTCAGTAAATATTAATCCGGAAATGAAGAAAAGCGAAGAGCTTCAGAAGTTGGGAGATTTAGGCGCTAAATTCTATATCCTCAATTTACCAAATTTGAATACAAATATTTTTGTAGAGAATATCAATCAGCGCCTTATATATTGTAACAAACGAGCGGTGCGCCCAATATTCTATATTTCTTACTAACAAAATCCTCGCACATTCCCAACTCAACAATCTACCAGTCTTCAAACATTTCTGGCTAAGATATTATTACATCGTTACCCTGTAAATTACGAATGGCAGAAAAAATTAACTATATTTGGTAACAAAGAAAGATGTATAAACATTTAACCAGTCAATTTATAGTTCAGTTGAAGACTGATAAAACTTTTTAGTTAGCAACACGAATACCAATATCCTAGGTAGAAGAACAACAACTGGTGGGGGTTGGTTGGTTATAGTGAAGAGGAAGATATTTTATGGATTCCTCTGGAGCAGGGAAGTATTGAGGAATGAGAGGAGCACCAAAGTTGTGAGAAAGCATCAGGCAAATTCGGAAGTACAGATACCTACTTCTAAAAACCATGCAGCAATGACCTGCAGTGCATACACCAATGGTACAAATCGTTACTTAGCACCATACCTGTTTTTACCCCGACAGACACGGCAATCGGTATCTACTGAACCAGGGCTATGTCAGATCAGCTGTGAGGAGACTGGCCTCAGCAGTGACCCCTCCTCAAAACGCCGACCAACCGAGGATTTATAAGACCCAAGAGCGCCAAAATTCGGCATCTTTTGTCACTGGACTGTCAAAGCTTGGCCTTCACTATCCTGCACCGTGAGTTGGATCTAGGACGAATAGCTACCGTCTCGTCAACGACAGTGCCCTCTTCTCAGTGCCTTTCTGCTGCTCGAAGACGCCTAGACCTTCCAGATCTTCAAGCCTCTACCAAGAACCAAGGTACAACGAGGAGAGACTTTAGGGTGAATTTGGTTTTAAAAATATTGCATCAATAAAGGGGGAAAATTTATCACTCTCTCTTAAGTAACTCTTCCCTAAATTCACCTCAGAGAGGCTAAGCTAGGAAACTCATTCCACCCTATGAGAGGATATAAGTCGGAACACTTTACCATCCACTGAATCAAGTAGAGCAGCAAACCCAGCGGATGAGCTGAGTCGAAGTTGTTCAGTCACACCACAACAACTGCTGCTTCACAAAATCAAAGTCAGCTGCACTGCAGGTGACCTTCTATCTCGAGCGAGGGCAATCAGGCACTGGTGGCATATGAATGTGATGCTGGCTGGCAGAGAGACAATACTGAGCCGACCAGCCTTGACCAGTGCGTATGTGAAGGAAGCTGCATACTTGAGACACCATAAGGGAAGCCTAGCCAAAAGAGCACAGCAAAGCAAACCTCACGATATAAGTCCAGAAGCCTCCCTGCAGTAGACCTGACAAATGTTAGGTACCAGTTGTATAATATGCGATCTCGGCGCACTTTCAACCTCCAATATGCAATATCAAAGATCTGGATGCGATCTCTACACAAAACACCAAACTTCTGCCTTTCACCTTCCTTATCTCTCGGTTCCTCCTCTTTTCATATGGCCAGTACGTATCTAGTCAGTATCCAGTGTCCAGTCATTCAGTGAAATGCTCCTCCACGAATTATATACGAAGAAGCATGCCACATGCGATTCAGACACACCCCATGACGATGATGTGTATGATACTCAACGGAATTATGGCACAAGATTGCAATGGCCATGGGTCTTCGGTATGTGTTGCAAGTCGGTTTTGCATTGTAGAGAAAAGGGGAGGAAGGACGCTGCTGCCAATCATCAAAATGTTATGCACCGTTGGCAGTACGGTAGGTAGGTAAAACACTGTAAACCGGGAACCTTCACAATAAGTACTTGTGAACACAGCATATTATATGATATATACGGTTAGATGTGAAGTATTTCGAAATGAAAAGATTTTCAAACATTTGAGTGCGAAGTAAATAGTGCCCATAACCAATTAAGTGAATCAGCCACCATCTGGTAGTGCTATTAGAAGAAGGAATAGTATCATCCTGCACCTTTCAGCCACTTACCTACCTACACATGAGAAGGTAGCTTAAGTTAGTAATCTCAATAGGTAGTTGCTTATTTACACATGTACCTAAGCCAATACCTATCAATATTTGATAAGCAAACCCACCTACGTCATATGTGGATGATATTTCTGTGCCGAATAACAATCATCAATTCAATATTGATGATTATAGGCAAACAGCTGTAAAGTTGAGAATTGGTTCACCTATGTAGATACTTGGGTTTTGATAAGAAAATCATGCAGTTAAGTATACACAATTACGCCAATCTATCAATTTGAGACATAAAATCAACAAAATATCATAAATAAGAATAAAAATAGGTACTAACCATTCCGGAATTCCGACCTCAGGGAAGGCTCGGAATATTTCCCAAAGCTCTCTTGCGAGTAAGCGTAGCGATGTCTAAGCAAAATCTGTTCCTTGGGCATGTCCACACCACGTCGCGATTTTGACATTATATACACAAGAAGAGAATTGCGTGAAATGAGGTAGGGTAGATTTTTTACAAGGGACAGGAAATGGGAAGAAGCACTAGTGTTTACTGTGTACACAAAAGATTCCCGACACACCCTTTTTGCCCGCAGTGAACCTGTTGATTAATCAAGTTAATTTGTTGCGTGACTCACCCATTATAAAGGCGGGTAGACTCGGAAAACTATAAATAAACAGACTTTTAGATCGGAGTCGAGGTTGACAGGAGGATATGGAGACGAAATTGGGCAACGGGCAAAGATTTGTGGTGAAAGTAACGGGTGGTAAAAAACAAAACAGTTCAATGGCTTTGGGGGTTAAAAAAGAATGTGCAAGATGACCAACCACAGCCCCAAATTCCTTTTGTAGGTTATGTATTTAAGTAGATATGTACCGGTAGGTTATAGCATTTCTGGTTTATAAAAATTAAAAGAAGACGAGGGAAACTATTTTACCTACTTCAATCAATTTCTGAATTATAGAAAGTAGAACCAACTCTTGAGAAAGGTTGCTAGGGTTTTTCAATGTGGATATGGTGGCTAAACTGTATTCTGCCAAGGTTCGTTTGAAGAGGTTGGCTCACGTCGTGGATGGAGCGCTCCGCAGACGCTCCATACACCGTTTGGGTGCCTCATCCGGAATAGGGCGCTGCGTAGCGGAAACCCAGGAACTTCTTCTCCGCGTGTTACAGACTTCTTCTGAATGGAAGGCTAGTCCTAAATGTAGCTGAAAAAGAAAATCAGAAAGGCAATTGTAAACACGTGAAAATTATTGCACAAAGTTACATTGTTTCCGAATTAAAGAGCCCTTCTACGCAGAACCAATGATGGATTAATAGAATTTCGTGGGTGGGGGTAGTCCTCTATAAGAAGTACATGTAGGTGTGATGTTACCCCCCCCCCCCCCCGGAAAATGTTTTTGAAAAAAGACCTTGAAAACTTTATGTCAAATATGTAAAAATTAACGTGAAAAACATAATTTTTATTGGCACAAATTTATTTTAGCGTAGTTACCAAACTTCCATCTACATACAAAAAATAAATAAAAAATAAAACTAACAAAAAACAAAATGATTATAGGTAAGTAATTAATTTTTTTGGCAAAATTATATCGAAAACGGCAGGGAATGAAACATAAAACGCTGGAGAACTTCAGTCCTCGTGATGCAATATTATTTATAAATTATACATTTATATTGTAAACACAGGATTAAATGTTGATACACTCTTTACTTTTTTAATTTACTTTAGAAGTCAACAACCATTTAATAAACACTCACAATTAAAGTAAATGAACAAAGTACATTTTTGATTCAAGATGAAAATACAAATAAAATATTACCTTGTTAAACTTTTTTTCTATTACTGGTTAATGTGAAACACTGAATAATTCACTTCAATCGAAAAACACTGGTTGCAATCAGTTGAGAAAACACGATTCGTTTCTCTCTTCGTCGAAACAGTAGGTAATCTGCTATTCAAAAAGAGATTTTTAGCTTTTTTTTGCAGTTTTAATCGACTTTATAGCAAATTTTAATTAAATTTAAGTAAAATATTAGTCCGATTCCGATGAAATGTCCAACGATTGTGCGGGTTACGTCCTAGGAAGTCCCCTATAATTTTCAATGCCATCAAATCAACAGTAGCCTGTGCGCATGCGAACGTGAATTTCTCATGTCGATTTCTCGTAAAATGTTGGTACGATTTGGTTCAAACTCAGTAGGTAGTTGAGTATGTGTTCAAGGGAAATTCCCTATCCGAGTTGTACAAAATTTAGTTCTGAAACTAAAACTAAAACTAAATTAGTTCTGAACTGGAACTAAAAACTGATATTATTAGTTTCAATTCGACTTTCGGAACTAACATTTGGAACTAAATTAGTTTTAGTTTCAACTGTTGAAACTAAAACTAATTTAGTTCCTTCCAAAAGTTAGTTTCGAAGTTGCGCATAAAAACTAAAGTAGTTTCATCTTTTACCGTAGTTTCGGAACTAAAAATGAAACTAAATTTTTTCCTCACGTTTTTTACTGATTTGAAGGGGATGTGTCTTTGATTGTGTTTCAATGAAATATGGGTGCTGGGTGCGAACAAGTTCTTCTTTTCAGGGTCGTAGAAGAATAGATTCAAGTTTGCTCCCCTCCCCACCATTTTGAGTTGAACATCAAACGTTTTCAGAAACGTATCGAAGAATTGAGTGTGATGAGTCATTCATTAAGTACTACGTCTGGAGGAAAAAAATGAATATTTTATTGGATTGACAAAACTGTTCGAAAAATGGAATACAGAACAGAAGAGTCCTGAGACAATGGAAAACGACAAAATGAAAAGATGTTTCATAAATTCAAAACAGGTCTGCTGTAAAATAATACTTCATTGCCTTACAGATTTCTATAAAAACAATTTTTTTATAGAGAGAAATTATTTTATAGAAATTTTTATATAGAATTTTTTTTATAGCGAGGAAAAAAATTTAGTTTCATTTTTAGCTGAAACGACGAATAAAAGATGAAACTACTCTATTTTTAATTGGCAACTTCGAAACTAACTTTTGGAACTAATTTAGTTCCAAAAATTAGTTTCGAAAGTCGAACTAATCAGTTTTTAGTTTCAACTTTAGTTAAACTAAATTTTTATTCGAATAATCCCAACTCTGTGCCCTATAAATTAAATCGCAATTGGTAGAGCAATTACCAAAACTAATATCGATTGCAACAGGCAAAACCCCGAGTCTAAAGGAACGATTTTGATGAAATTTTCAGGGATTGTGCGGGATAGCTTCTAGACGGTCCATTGATTCGAAAAGAGTCACAAGGACTGGAACGCTGGTGAAATCACGGGTGTTCCTCTTAAATCCTTCCTCTAAAACCAAGAGTTCTTATAGCTCTTGATGTTACTTTATCGATGTGGTGGGCAATGTGCAACTTCTGATCGAAACGCACTCCCAGATCTTTTCAAATCTCTTGTCGTTGGAAATTGTATCCTTGCAGTGAATAGGCATGATGAACAAAGTCACGAGAACGATAAAATGACATTGAGCAGCACTTGGTTGTGTTCAATTTCAAGTGATTGATGCCAAACCAATTTATTAACGAATCCAGGTCACTCTGGAGGGCTACGCAGTCATCAGGTGTCTCAATCACCCTGAACAATTTCAAATCATCAGCAAATGAAAGACAGTTTGTGATGCCAAGATGATAATTTATGGTGTTAATAAGTACCTAATGTATTGTAGAAGTAGTTTATCTTGGTCATGTTTTCTTCATCATTCCATCTCTTTGAGTGATGCATAGAGGAAAGGAAAAGGATGGCCTCAATTTTTTGAAGAAAATTAAGCTATTGCTCTCGCCTCAAAATTTGTAGAATGTGAATTCATGAAAAAATTTTATGCAGAAATCCGTTTCAGGCTATTCTGAATCATATTCTGAAGTTTAACGCATTTTTTTAGCGAATTTTCTTAGAAAATAAAGCTATTGCAATGGCTCCAAAAATTTTAAAATAAAAATTTTCAAAAATTTTCTTCATCGAAATCTGTTTTGAGGCATTCTGAAATGATTCCTGGATTTTAACGCTTTTATATATATATATATATATGTGTGTGTGTGTGTGTGTGTGTGTGTGTGTGTGTGTGTGTGTGTGTGTTATTCCAGACGATAACTCTCGATAGAATTGAGATAAAAACTTCGTTCTTTCGCCAAAAAATCAAGCATTTCAAAAGAAAGGATGAGTTCGTTGGACAACAATTTTTGAGCACATTAAATTGGTCAAATTTCGAAAAATGTACCCAACAAATCACTAAAAATGGCTAAAAACGGCCAAAAATCGTTAAATTTCTATTTTTTGCAGTATTTTAGTCAAAACTAAATTTTCGATTAACGATTAACTAGGACTTAAATAAAAACTGCAAAAAACTGTAAAAAAATTTAAAAATCAAAAATCCCTTTTGAATCAGTGGAATTTTATTTAGAATAAGTTTTTTGCCATAAAATTGGTTTTTAACCATTTCTGTCAACTAAAATTGCTCCAATTTCAATGCAATTTAACATACTATAGTACGATAGATAGTTTATGAAAATTCGCTCATACGATCATGCTGCATGACTGGAACTTTTTATGTATGTATGTATGTATATATGTATGTATGTATGTGTCATTCCAGACGATAACTGTCCGTAGAATTGTGCTAGAAACTTCAAACAAATTTTAAAATGTTAAGGACACAAAACGAAAGTTCAAGTTCGTTGGCCAGCATGATCGGATTACATCTTCGGGTTGACATTTTCAAGAATGTACCTAGTCAAAAATTTAGGCTAGTCAAATAGCCTGTTTTTTTGCGATTTGTTGTGCGAAATAATTTTTTCAGCATACTAACATGTGGTATATTCGGAATCAGCGTAAAATTTCCTGTAAGAATATGTAGGTATCAAGTTTTCAAAAATTTCAAAGTTGAAAAATCAGTCAAAAATCGAAATAATGCCGTTCGCTAGTTGTAAAAATCGGTAATATTTGCATGAAACATTGCCCAAATTCAGATTGAACTACTCTTATGGAAGTATCCCTGTCTAAAATTTCTCTACACTATCAATAGCGACTGAAATGTCGAAGATTTGTTCAAAAATTCGCTCATGGGGTCATGCTGCATGACTGGAATTTTTTTTGTGTTTCGGGGGAACAAAGCTTAGCAGGTTAAAATCTGGTGTGAACCAATACAAACACGATCCGGGTTCACGTTTTCGATTCGAGAGGAATTCCTTACACATTTCCTTGTTTTTCACGGTACCCCTAAGCATTCCTTCAACCCATCAATGCATTAGCTTTGTCGAATGTCATTTAGCAATGTTTCTGGGTATACAGCGTACAGGGGACACCGAATATTTTCTAGTGGCAGTGTATAATGAGTCTGTGGGACACCAAACTTTTCACTGATGGATTTCTAGTATTTACTACAACAAGTTATGAACACAACCGAAGCTCACTTTTTGCTCTCTAGGAGTGGGAGAGAAGGGACAGAGAATCTGTAGTTCACAGCCCAAAATAGTGCTGCCAACCAAACTGGGATAATTTCGGTGAGTTTCACATGGAGGGTTAAATTTGATACAAGGAAAATTTGCGAAAAAAAAAAAAAAAAAAGAAAATTGCTCTCGCCTCAAAATTTGTAGAATGTGAATTTTTGAAAAAATTTTATGCAGAAATCCGTTTCAGGCTATTCTGAATCATATTCTGAAGTTTAACGAATTTTTTAATGTATATATGTATGTTTATATATGTATGTATGTATGTGTCATTGCAGACGATAACTGTCCGTAGAATTGTGCTAGAAACTTCAAACAAATTTTAAAATGTTAAGGACACAAAACGAAAGTTCAAGTTCGTTGGCCAGCATGATTGGATTACATCTTCGGGTTGAAATTTTCAAAAATGTAGTCAAAAATTTCAAAATAGCCTGTTTTTTGCGATTTCTTGTGCGAAATAATTTTTTTAGCATGCTAACATGTGGTATATTCGGAATCAGCGTAAAATTTCCTATAAGAATATGTATCAAGTTTTCGTAAAAATTTCAAAGTTGAAAAATCAGTAAAAAATCGAAATAATGCCGTTCGCTAGTTGTAAAAAATCGGTAATATTTGCATGAAACATTGTCCAAATTCAGATTGTACTACTCTTATGGAAGTATCCCTGTATAACCAATCCTAGAACCATGCTGTTTAAAACGTAGGTAGTAGGTGCTTGTTTAAAAAAAATATATATATATAAATAAAAAAAGTAATCACAACTGATGAGTTCACTCTGTGAAATCCATGTTTGTCTATCAATATCGTAAACAAAAATTTCTCTACACTATCAATAGCGACTGAAATGTCGAAGATTTCTTCAAAAATTCGCTCATGGGGTCATGCTGCATGACTGGACTTTCTTATTGACCAACCCTCGAGAAACCCGAAACATTTTACATTTAACTCAGTGGTCGAGAAAAACCAGCCTGTTGGTATATATAGTAAGTTAAATCAAATTTGTCAATACCTACCTTGCTATTTTTTCTTGACTTCCTCGAATGATCGGATAGTGTTCTTCAGAAAAGCTCGCATCAAGAAGTCCTGAAGAAGCCCCAGATCCTGGGGGAAAAACGTTGGAGATCAATTAAAATCCAATTTAAGGACAGAAAAACCTTTTTGGTTTATTATTTTCAATAATGAACTTTTGTAATCGATCAAGAAAAAAATAATTTTCCCCCCCCCCCCCCCCCCCCCCACCCACCCCCTCAAAATTTGTTGGTTTACGTTTCAAGATGTTTGGATTCTCAAAATCAAATTAAAAAATAAAAAATTCCGTTCGTGAGCCGTTTTCTCCAAAACTGCTGAACCATGCTTATGAAATTTGGCTCAAAAATCATACATCGGCCGGGGATTTGCCAGTAACGTTGGCATCAATTTTTATCAACCCTAGAGGGTAGTAATTAAGGGCCAGTTATTATTAAGGGCCAATTAACCCATACGACTCTTATATTGATAAATAGATGAAGTTCATGCAGATGATTAGGATGAAACTTACATAGCGATGGCATATGTTTTGAGTGGGTAGTCTTATGGTTCCATGTCTGTTTCATCATCTTCTGTAGATGAACCGTCGTCAGCAAGTGTTGGGTTGTTTGTGCAGGAACCTGAACAGTTGGAGCAGAGTGTTGAGCAGTGGATGCCAGTGAATTGGGGCTTGAGTAGGGAAGACGATGGCTTCCTCAAACCAATCCCAACTTTGGATCCACCAGCAACACCTGAAATTCTGCAGAATATATGTTGCAGCTGCACCAAAAGCTGCGGTAGTGGTCGATGTGGATGCCACAGAGCTGGCATCCACTGCTCAACACTCTGCTCCAACTGTGCATTTTCCCTCTACTCGGGTCATTTTGACCCGCACGTTGTCTCCGGAAGGTTAAGATTTTGCTTCCGAGTCTACCTAAAGGTAGCGGAAGCAATGTTTTCACTTTCGGGTGGAAAAACATTTTTGGTCTCCAAAATAAAAATTTCCACTCACATTTTACGTTTTAGACCAGGGGTGCTCAAAGCTTATCCTTTTTCATGTAAAAACATTGAGGAATTAGCTACTGAAGTAGCAAGTCAGTTTAATATGAACTCATGTTCTGTTGAAAATGAGTTGGTGCAGATTATATCAGATATACATCTCAAAGCTACAGCATCTGATACAAATTTCTGGTGTTTTATATCTGAAGATAAATATCCGAATCTAAGGCAAATCGCCCTTCAACTGACGGCAATGTTTGGGTCAACTTACTTGTGCGAGTCTGCATTTTCTGAAATGAAGATAATTAAGTCAAAATATCGCAATCGACTAACTGACGATCATATGTCATCATGCGATTGGCACTCAGTGGTTACGCACCATCTTGTGAAAAGTATGCTGAGGACATGCAGTGCCACGCTTCAACATCCAAAGTCACTCCTTAGTTGAGTTTAACACCATATGTAACTCTTTTGTTTTGTAACAACGAATAAACTCGCAATTTTGAATAACTAGGAGTTTTTTCATTGATATTGTAGGGAAGAACTTAAGTAAACCTAACCCAAACCTTGACTAAAATAATGTAAATTGTGCGGAAAGCTAATATCTATATATGTACGGTACACCCTACCTAGGTAGGTAGGGTGTATCGTGTATGTACGACAACCCTGCATCACACATACTTGCAGCCTCTCAGAGTCGATCGTAAGTAGTCTAAAAATATTGAGGTAGATCGCCAGCAGTTCAAGTTTGAGCACCCCTGGTTTAGACCATCGTGAACAGCTTTGGTTCTGAGTCTGTCTGTCTGTCTGTGCGTATGTGTGTGTGTCTGTCGTGCGTCGTATATACCATCAACGGGGTTTAATAACTACAGACCAGTACTATTGCGTAGAAGGGCTATCTAATACAGAAATAATAAACCCTTGTGTAATAATTTGCAGCGTTTTTGTAAAGTCGTGTAATTGTTAATTCAATTCAATTCAATTCAATAAGAGTTTATTTCCATAAGTACATTGCCATTTTCATTACATAGGTACATTATTCTCAATAGTACAATGGAAATTACCCATCCACTTTAAGGCACATGCCTTGCGTTGTGGATGGGGAGTCACTTGCGATCGTATTACACTTACTCACTTCAAAAGTTTTAACTAATTAAATTTAATAAATTAAACTTAAAAACTTATAAGCATAAAATAAATTAATTCTTTACCTGTTGGGTAATAACAAATAATAAATCAATATCGCTCACTAATAATATAATAAATCAATACATCACTAAAATCAATAAATCAATAGAAGCAGATGGACTAGATACGACTTTTCTAAATAACTTCACGTATACACACTTTCTAAATAAGATGAACATTTAACGTGCCCTTCATTAATCAGCCAAGTAAACAAAATTTTCTTATATTTGGCCCTATTAATTTTACTGGGATCTCTTAGGGCGTTCGGGGCATGTCTCAGTACTATGGGGATCTTGTATAACATGGAACTCTTGGATGCTTCCAACCTGAAACTGCTTGGGTATTAAATCTTACACAGTAAGGGATAGAGTCCTCACGCAGCTAAACCAACCTTCATGCTTCTGAAAGAACATCAGTATGCTCTTCATGTATAGCTGGTTGAGCGAGAAAATAGGGAGTATGGAAAACAGTTCAGACGTACTAAATCTTTGACTCTTCCTCGCAACTATTTTCAGTATGGCCTTTTGCCTTATAAACAAAGGATCGAGTAATGATCTAGACCAGTGGTCTTCAACCTTTTATTATTTAAGGGCCAAATTATTGTCATGGAGGACTTGGAGGGCCGCATTGATTAAGCGTGTATATACATATACATATATATATATATATATATGTATGTGTGTGAATTTTGTCTCAGGTTAAAATAATTTACATGAATTTGTTATAACATTTTATATTTGTTGATAACTGTATTAAACATCAATATTGAAAACAATATAGGTGTACTTGACATATATTTAAACATGCTATAAAACTCAAAATTATACTGAAAACATCAAATTTGTGACTTTTGTAGTTTAGTGAGAAATTTGACATTGTTTATCTTTTACTAATCTGTCAACATTAGGTTTTATGTCAGATGTGGCAATTCGAAGAGAGTTCTCTAAATGAGTGTCAGAAATACGGTTTCTCAGTTTCGATTTCACGTTCTTCATTCTTGAAAATAGCTGCTCACAGAAAAAGAGATGCTGTGGCCAGAGCATGAGATCTGATTGCTGATTGCTGATTGAATCGATCACCTTCAACATACAATGAGTAAAACTCCAGAAGTCCAAAGTTTTTAAATTTCTCCTGTAAATCGCTATTGCACTGAAAGTCAATAAGTTCCATTTGTATATTTCCGGAATAGTCTTCCACGTTAACACTGAAAGGAGCACAAAAAAGCTTCATCATAGTTTTATTTTGCTTGAAGTCTAAAAACCTGTTGCTAAAATCTTGCTGTAACATGGAGAGTGCTTCGCTGTATTTTTCTTTGTTTTGAACTTCACATTGTGGCAGTGTTGGAAAATGTGTGAAATCGCCCTGTTGTACTTGATTCTTCCATAAACTAAGTTTCCTCTCAAACGCCTCAACTTGATCAAAGAGATTGTGTATCATAGCATTCTTCCCTTGTAGCCTAATATTCAAGTCATTGAGATGTATTGAAATATCGGTTAGGTACCCAAAATCAGCCATCCAACTGGGATCTTTGAAGTAGTGAACTGCCTTCCCTTTACTCTCCATGAACATGCAGATTTCTTCTTTCCAACCTGCTTTGCCACTTAACGAATTCCCTACTACGGCCGAAGCAATTGGCCAACTTCAGTGCTGCAATGTTTTCCTATTTGTTTGGAAACAAAATCATTCGGCGGGCCACAAAAATATACAAGGCGGGCGCGGCAAGTGGCCCGCGGGCCGCGGGTTGAAGACCACTGATCTAGACGCTCCCCCCCATGCTATTATCCCAAAAGACAAGATAGATTGTACCAAGGATCTGAAAATTGTCAATAGAGTAGATTGGCATAAGAAGTTCCTTAGATTGTAGAAAATAGATGGAAATCTCCTTAGTTTCATTATTGTATATTTAATATGTTCCTCCCACCTCAAATCTTCATCTATTACTACACCCAGATACTTATATGACCTCACTCTACTCAAAACAGGACAAACACATTGTTTCCTACCGTCACAGACATGCATCTGTACCGTTTGTTTCACTTCCTCTCTATCTCTTGTTTTAGATATTAGCGTGTACTTTGTTTTGTGGACATTTACTACCATATCATTTTCCATTAACCATTTATTCAGAATGCCTAAGTCTCGATTAACGTAATCAAAAGCTTCATCCCATGAACTTCCCTCACATAATAAAGCGAAATCATCTGCAAACATATATAATTTACTCTTAAGAGGTAGATAGGCCATAGAATTAATGAAAATCAAAAATAAAGTTGAAGAAAGAGTCCCCCCTTGAACCACACCATAATCAATTGGCATCTCTTCGCTTAGCACTTTTTCTATCTCCACCACCTGTCTTCTGTTATCAAAATAGCTTTTGAACCATTCCAACTCATTACCATTTATTCCATACTCAGATAGGCTCCTCAACAACTTGCTTCGATTGATAACATCAAACGCTTTAGCCATATCGAGCCATATTACTATTCCCCTCTTTCTATTATCTAAAACAGCATTAAGATCTGAATTTCGTTCCTATTCAATTTAAGATGAAATTTGGAACGGAACCTCTCAGGGTTAAGATGCAAATTTGACTAAAATCACGTACTGAAGAGCTGTGCAGCCGATTCGTCTGCTCCAGCTGTTACCCCCTCCTCCCCTCCTCCTTGCACCACCTTCAAACTACTCCCACCAGCCCCGAACCAACTTCTTCCTTCCGAGACGGAACGCCCCGGGGAGACACCGCTTTTTCATTTCACGCCAAACTGAGGTCCCGAGATCATCCCACGAAGTTCAAGTCGTTTCACTGATATTTAAATTGATTTTATTTCATTTTTTCACTCTGCCCCCGATTCCCAGGACTTCTTGATGCGAGCTTTTCTGAAGAACACTATCCGATCATTCGAGGAAGTCAAGAAAAAATAGCAAGGTAGGTATTGACAAATTTGATTTAACTTATTATATATACCAACAGGCTGGTTTTTCTCGACCACTGAGTTAAATGTAAAATGTTTCGGGTTTCTCGAGGGTTGGTCAATAAAAAAGTCCAGTCATGCAGCATGACCCCATGAGCGAATTTTTGAAGAATATTACCGATTTTTACAACCAGCGAACGGCATTATTTCGATTTTTGACTGATTTTTCAACTTTGAAGTTTTTGAAAACTTGATACATATTCTTATAGGAAATTTTACGCTGATTCCGAATATACCACATGTTAGTATGCTGAAAAAATTATTTCGCACGACAAATCGCAAAAAACAGGCTATTTTGAAAATTTTGACTACATTTTTGAAAATTTCAACCCGAAGATGTAATCCGATCAAGCTGGCCAACGAACTTGAACTTTCGTTTTGTGCCCTTAACATTTTAAAATTTGTTTGAAGTTTCTAGCACAATTCTACGGACAGTTATCGTCTGGAATGACACATACATACATATATACATACATTAAAAAATGCGTTAAACTTCAGAATATGATTCAGAATAGCCTGAAACGGATTTCTGCATAAAAATTTTTCAAAAATTCACATTCTACAAATTTTGAGGCGAGAGCAATAGCTTAATTTTCCTAAAAAATTCGCTAAAAGTCTATATTCTAGGCCGACGTTTCGAAATATTTATATTTCATCTTCAGGGCTTGGAAAAATGTATTTGGACGCTTATTTCATATCCTCGTCATAGGGCTTTAGTAGGTAGCTATCTACTTAAATAACATCTATGGGTATACTGAGAAAACTGAGAAAAAACTTTGGGGTATACTGAGAAAACATTATTTAAGTTATACTGAATAGAGACTAAAATTGAAGTTATTACTAGTACTAAAATTTTAGTCTCTGTTCAGTATATACATGAACAACATCTATGGGTATACTGTGAAATCTGAGAAAAAACTTTGGGGTATGCTGAGAAAACATTATTCAAGTTACACTGAGAACAGAGACTAAAATTGAAGTTATTACTAGTACTAAAATTTTAGTCTTTGTTCGGTATATACTTAAACAATATCTATGGCTATACTGTGAAATCTGAGAAAAAACTTTGGGGAATGCTGAGAAAACATTATTTAAGTTACACTGAGAACAGAGACTAAAATTGAAGTTATTACTAGTACTAAAATTTTAGTCTTTGTTCAGTATATACTTAAACAACATCTATGGGTATACTGTGAAATCTGAGAAAAAACTTTAGGGTATAGGTACTCAGAAAACATTATTTGAGTTATACTGAACAGAGACTAAAATTGAAGTTATTACTAGTACTAAAATTTTAGTCTCTGTTCAGTATAACTCAAATATGTTTTCTCAGTATACCCCAAAGTTTTTTCTCAGTTTTCTCAGTATACCCATAGATGTTGTTTAAGTAGATAGCTACCTGCTAAAGCTCTAAGACGACGATATGAAATGAGCGTCCAAATACATTTTTCCAAGTCCTGAAGATGAAATATAAATATTTCGAAACGTCGGCCTAGAATATAGACTTTTTATTGGCCAACCGTCGAGGAACCCGAAATATTTTACATTATTATATACCTATGACATAAATTTAATAAAATGATCATTCATTGCATTTATAATGTATGACACATAGGTAGGTAATTTCAATCAGGGCTCTATCTGAAGAAGACAAGCATTAGTGTCTTGATTCCTTCTTATTTGCCTACATATTTACTAATATTTATTCCTCTATATTATACGTGATTATATATATACGTTAAGATATAAATACCTAGGCTCTATACAATTTAGAAGGAAGTAAGTATATTGCTTTCGAGTCTACCTATAAGTAGCGAAACCATCGGTTTAATTTTCAAGAGATGACAACATGTTTTACATATTTTTATTTTCTTTATTTATTTTCCAAAATTTTAAAATAAAAATTTTCTAAAATTTTTCTTCATCGAAATCTGTTTTGAGGCATTCTGAAATGATTCCTGGATTTTAACGCTTTTTTATATATATATATATATATATATATATATATATATATATATGTATGCGTCATTCCAGACGATAACTCTCGATAGAATTGAGATAAAAACTTCGTTCTTTCGCCAAAAAATCAAGCATTTCAAAAGAAAGGATGAGTTCGTTGGACAACAATTTTTGAGCACATTAAATTGGTCAAATTTCGAAAAATGTACCCGAAAAATCACTAAAAATGGCTAAAAACGGCCAAAAATTGTTAAATTTCTATTTTTTTCAGAATTTTAGTCAAAACTAAATTTTCAACGATTAACTAGGACATTAAAAATTTTTGCTCAAAATTATGACGAAAAACGTACTTAAATGTCATTAAAATTTGCTAAAATATCTATAAAACTGCAAAAAAATTTAAAAATCCATTTTTTCTTTTAGCATGGGACATGTTTTAGCCAACACCTAACTGGCCAAAAATGTCACGTTGTTATGTCACGGTAGAGCAAACAGGCATATTCTTCTTGGGCATGGTGCCAGTTTCTGATGAATCCCACAATCGCAATCATGCAAATGAACGGAGATTCCTACTTTATATATATATGTATATATTACGTAGGAATCTCTATTCTATGGGAGCTCTTTCTACACTGAAATCCCTCATGAAGAAGAACTGGAGTCGCTCAAACATTTCTTGGATCAGAGAACCACATCTCACACACCTTCGACGGAATTTCTCGTAATGCTGGCTAAATTTGTTTTGGAAAAGAATGTATTCAAATTTGAAAATGATCTTTTTCTACAAAAATGGCACCATCCTACGCAAACCTCTATATGGCACACTTGGAGCAAACGTTTTTGTCATCAAGAACCCTAAAGCCAATGTTTTGAAAAAGGTTCATTGATGACATTATTCTGATGTGGACTCATGGAGAAAATGCTCTTTTAGAAATGTTGAATGCTCTAAATTCAGAATTTTCGGTCTGATTCACTTGGACATATTTCAGCCTCATCAGCAACATTCCTTGACGTAGATTTAACTTTAATCAACGGGAGATTCACAACCACAGTTCATACAAAGCCTACCAACAAGCAGTTATATCTACGATAGCTGCCACCCATGGCATACAAAAAGAGCAATACTAGGTACCTCGACTTACTGCTAACATTTTTTATACTAAAACTTGATTAAATATGATGAACAATAATATAGATACTCAGCGGAATAGGGGAAAAAGTTGGGTGTGGCTCTAGCATCCTCGTATCTGTGGCATCAATCTGTAAATCGCTGAAATAATCCCCAAAAATTCCATAGCGAGAAAACATGTTAGAAATTATTTCTGTTCTAGAACCAAAAATTTCAACCATGTATCATGTTTTCATGATCACCTGCTATGAATCAAATCATCGAAACACCAGCTCAATGAAATCATCAGAAATTAACAAGCGGTTGCAATCATGTTCACAATATCAATTATTGAGAATGATCACCTGTGTGTAAACAATTATTTATATAACCATGCTCATAACTCAGTTTGTTGGACACGCACTTCGCAGTAGTTAACATAATATTGTTGGATAAATCGAGAGCTTTCGAACGAATGGTCAACGAATTTTGTGGGATGAAAAACGACGAAGTACCATTTCCCTAGCAACGACTCGGTTGTAGGCGGAAATCACTGTAACAATATATGTTTCGTGCGCGGAAAAAAATTGACTCGCAAAATTTGCTAGGACCCCAGGGCTAAAACATGATACATGTTAATATTTGCTAAATCAGATGTAGCGTACAACGTCAAAATCGGTCAATTAGAAGAAAAGAACGTAGTGTTGATGTAATTTTCGTTTGCACATGCGGACAGCGAAGTATTGATTTGATACCAATAAATTTGTACGGGACCCATGAGCCATGTGCCTAACTCGGGTATTCCCTGGGAATTTCATCAAAATCGGATAAAACTGTGAAAATTAAAGCTTATTACGAGTATTACACTTTCGCGCATGCGCAGCAGCTACTAATGATACAATCATGATACTCGTAAAATTGATGTGGAATGATCATATAGTTTTCTATTAACTATCCTCCAAATTTGAGCTAGATCGGAATTTACGTTACCTAAATTTAAGTTACGTTGGGCTTGATGGAATTTACGTTTGAGCATGCTCAATACTTAAGTATTGATTTGAGAAAGAATACGTTCACACACTAGTTAGGTAAACAACGGTGGTAAACGACTTCCTAATTCACAACACTTCAGTTTGGTTTAGCGAGTATGTGGCTTAAGAAAATCCCACTTCTGATCTAGAATTAATAGTTAGTGTTTATAATTGGTGTTGACACTATGAATTAATTTAATGAAAAACACCACCTTTCGGTTTGAGCACAAAAAGCAACGTAATTTTATTCTCTAATCGAAAATAAGTTTTTATATTAAACGAAAGACGATCGAATTTCCGAGTTATATATATTGGACGGATATAACTGGAGCATACGTTTCCTCCGGGTGTGTCGTAAAGTCATGTTTCCGGTTATCAAGGTGTATTCAAATGAATCGGCTTACTGAGGACTTCGGACCTGTCCGCACTCCGTATCCTTGAGAAGGATCTGAATGCTTTATTGATGTTACACGCCTTGACTCAATTTTTTATCCCTCTCACGATCCCTCAGGTTCGTCAGTTTTTCAGAGTTTTGCCTCAATAAAAGTAAAAATTCCTTATTAAAACCAGAGGCGGCGCCAAGTAGTAAAGCCGACCTCAAGGTACGCGAGGAAGTTACCACCTCGACCTGCTCGTCGCGTGTTTGAAGACCACATTACCTACCGACCGGGGGGTCGCTCAGTGGGCTCGAATGCGATTCTAGGTGGAAAATAATCCAATAATTGATAGTAATAAACAGTCTGAGGAACTTAAATGCTTGCATACGGGTCTGCAACACATTGGGACATTTTCATGTGTGTTTTCTTATTGTATTTATTACTAGGCAGATCTCACCCGTGCATTGCACGGCGGGGCGTACAGATCAATTAAATGGGCCATAAGAGAAACCGCCCACCCGTGGGTACTTAATTGAATTCGCGATCGTGTTGACTCATTGACTTGTTCCGACACCCGTGGGTACTTTATTGAATTCGAGCCAGGCTACATCACCTACCCCAGTAGCGTTGTTGTTACCACTACACAACAAGGTAGTGAAGTAAGGTTGTTAGTTCATGTACCCAAGCATCAAAATAAGAAAACAGTTGATTGTTCTCTACGCAACACAGTGAGTCTATTTTATTTATTGGTATCGCGTGAGCAAGTTTTCGTGACGATTTTTCAGTTTATGTGCCAAAGCAAAGACATGAAAATGTCAAAAGGGTATATGTGAACTAGCGTTCGGAGGTGCATTATTGAAATACGTAAACAACATTTTGTATTTAGAATTACTATTTAAAAAAACTCGGCCCTTCGGGCCTCGCAAGGGGCTCGGCCCCTTGAACCCGCCAGGGGGGCTTCGCCCCCCTGGACCCCCCCGGATATTTTTACTTTCAGCCTGACTGCTAAAATGTAAAAAACATGCAATCATGTTTTAGCTCCTCGCTCTCACTTTATTATAGAAATGATCACGACGATTGAGCTCTTGTGAGATGATGATCTCCTAATAGAAACTCGCGAGTAAACATTCACTTTATTATAGAAATGATCACGACGATTGAGCTCTTGTGAGATGATGATCTCCTAATAGAAACTCGCGAGTAAACATTCACTTTATTATAGAAAGAGGCTAAAGAGGCTTCATACGAAATTACAGCTTCCGTATACAAATTACCTATTCAAATTATTTAACCACCGCTTCACAAATCAAACCGTTCTCGCAATATTCGGATCACCTGCTATGAATCACATCATCCAAACACCAGCTCAATGAAATCATCAGAAATTAACGGATGGGGGGCAATATGTCGACACATAAACTGGTCGACAAACGGGCAAGAAGCCGTGTCGACATCTTTCAACACCAAGGGTTGACCAATGTCGATTTCACAGGCATTGGAAATATGGCGACACAAAAAATACAGCGACTAGTCGACAACTTTCAACACCCCTTGTTGAAAAAGGTCGTCCAAGTCAACCATGGGGATACGTCGACATATTTACATCGACATCCTTCGTATACCTGACATGTAGGTTAGAATGAAGTGTATAGTTTGGTGGTCTGGATGCTCGCAAGCTCGCATCTCAAAAATACATAACATCAAGTAGTCAATCCCTTAGTAAAAATGCAGATTAGTTGGATGTGTAGATCAGAATGAAGTGTATAGTTTCGTGGTCTCATAACACGATCACATAACAGTTTAGAAACGTAAATGTGACTTTTCATTTAATCCTCGGATTGAAAGACCCCATGGGACCAAGGCTGAGGACAGGTAGTGGCCAAACAACCCTTTTGTCGTCGTTTAGCAGTCGACCAGTTTCAAGAGGGGTGTTTTTAGCTCATGTTCAACTCCTGTTGTTGAAATACAGCGAAAAACGGATCTCAAATTTTTCGACATAAATCCGTCGACCAGTTTCAAAGATGTGCGTTATCGACGTTCTTCAACACCTGGTGTGGAAATATGGCGACAGGAGGTGTCGACCAGTTTATGTGTCGACATATTGCCAAGTTCCCAATGAAATCGTCTGAAATTAACAAGCGGTTGCAATCATGTTCACAATATCAGTTATTGAGAATGATCACCTGTGTGTAAACAATTATTCATATAACCATGCTCTTAACTCAGCTTGTTGGCCACGCACTTCGCAGTAGTTAATATAGTATGGTTGGATAAATCGAGAGCTTTCGAACGAATGGTCAACGAATTTTGTGGGATGAAAAACGACGAAGTATCATATCCCTAGCAACGACTCGGTTGTAAGCGGAAATCATCACAATTATTGGCGCTACTTTCATCTCACTTTATAGTCTCACTTTTCGGCGGGGGATCCATCGCTAAAACATGATTCCATGTTAAAACGCGGCGTTCTTGAGAGAATGTCTCAGTAATTTCAATGCTTTTTATTGTTTTAAATAAAATAACAATTAGAAAACATAAAATATTTATTGACACACATAATTATAGCTACAATCGTTTGATTCCATCATTCAGTTCATTACCATATTCTATGTATTGTAATGTGCCCATAGCACCATTAACGAGACCATTGAGCACATCGATATTCACTTTAACCATATATATGGTTTCCCCAGAAGTAATTTGATCATTATATGGTAAACTAGCAGTATCATTCGGCTTTATTTTGTGAGTTTCGTTTCGAGCACTAGCCAGTTGTACACACAGTTACTCGTATACACAATCATAAATCATAACAACACCTAACTTGTTTATAGGTTGCGTGACGTTTTTTTCTTTGCGTGACAAAATTTCCGTAACAAAATTTCCGGTTGACCTGTCGACTAAGACATTTTCAATGTCAAAAATTATTTTATGAGCTATTCTTATAAGAAATTCAGGGCTGATTCCGAATATACCCTTTGTCCCAATACCTAAAACGGTCCCTAATGCATTTTTCGGGGAAAACCACGATTTAGCTTGCTATAGTCTAGGTAGCGAAAGCATTGTTAGCGAATTTTTGAAGAAAATTAAGCTATTGCTCTCGCCTCAAAATTTGTAGAATGTGAATTTTTGAAAAAATTTTATGCAGAAATCCGTTTCAGGCTATTCTGAATCATATTCTGAAGTTTAACGCATTTTTTAATGTATGTATATATGTATGTATGTATGTATGTATGTATGTATGTATGTATGTATGTATGTATGTATGTATGTATGTGTCATTCCAGACGATAACTGTCCGTAGAATTGTGCTAGAAACTTCAAACAAATTTTAAAATGTTGAGGACACAAAACGAAAGTTTAAGTTCGTTGGCCAGCATGATCGGATTACATCTTCGGGTTGAAATTTTCAAAAATGTAGTCAAAAATTTCAAAATAGCCTGTTTTTTGCGATTTGTTGGGCGAAATAATTTTTTCAGCATACTAACATGTGGTATATTCGGAATCAGCGTAAAATTTCCTATAAGAATATGTATCAAGTTTTCAAAAATTTCAAAGTTGAAAAATCAGTCAAAAATCGAAATAATGTCATTCGCTAGTTGTAAAAATCGGTAATATTTGCATGAAACATTGTCCAAGTTCAGATTGAACTACTCTTATGGAAGTATCCCTGTATAACCAATTTTAGAACCATGCTGTTTAAAACGTAGGTAGTAGGTGCTTAAAAAAAAAAAAAAATGTAATTACAACTGATGAGTTTACTCTGTGCATTTGTTAATAATTTGATTCCATGTTTGTCTATCAAAATCATAAACTAAAATTTCTCAACACGATCAATGGCGACTGAAATGTCGAAGATTTCTTCAAAAATTCGCTCATGGGGTCATGCTGCATGACTGGACTTTTTTTACTTTCGGAGAAAAAAAATTTTTTGGTCTCCAAAATCAAAATTTCTACTCGCATTTCACGTTTTAGACCATTCTGAACAACTTTGGTTCCGCGTCTGTCTGTCTGTGTGTCTGTCGTGTGCTTATTTTCCACAGTTTTCATGAGCGTTAAGACAGGGGTGCTCAAACTTGAACTGCTGGCGATCTACCTCAATATTTTTAGACTACTTACGATCGACTCTGAGAGGCTGCAAGTATGTGTGATGCAGGGTTGTCGTACATACACGATACACCGTACCTACCTAGGTAGGGTGTACCGTAGCATATATAGATATTAGCTTTCCGCACAATTTACATTATTTTAGTCAAGGTTTGGGTTAGGTTTACTTAAGTTCTTCTCTACAATATCAATGAAAAAACTCCTAGTTATTCAAAATTGCGAGTTTATTCGTTTTTACAAAACAAAAGAGTTACATATGGTGTTAAACTCAACTAAGGAGTGACTTTGGATGTTTAAGTTAACCACTGAGTGGTATCTATTGTTCGTATGATAAAATCAATCAATTATTATTTCAACACCTGATAATTTAGGATTTTGATGTAACAAGCTTCCTTCTAACAAGCTCATTTTCCTCACTCAACTCGAGTTACCTTCTGGTGATCCTTTTCAGAATATATTTAGTGCCCTTGAATGTATTACTTATTATGCCCGTGAATATTAGTTAACTATTACCCCACGGCAATAAAAATTTTAAAAATCCACGATGACTGAGGAGTATATTCGAAAAAATTTGAGTTTCGTGGATGTAGACGAGATCCAACTATAACTTCAATTTCTTCCTCATCGTCTAAAAAACCTGAAACACCATCGTCGAAACTATCGCTTTCCGAACTTGACGAGCTAGTTGACATTTCGATTATAGAATAGGTACTTATACTAACGTATAGGGGCTAAAGTATGATTGTGTATGATTTCGAAGAAGAGAGTTGTTTACTCCACGAGATCCGAAAAATTGTGAAATGCGCATGCGTTAACTACGTCCTTGCGTTCGAGTTCTGACAGTTCCAAAAAAAAACGGGGACTGTCAGAACCGTTCGGAACTGGGTTTGCAAAACACTGCGAACGCCGAATTCGGCGTTCTAGGCCACCCGGAACTGAGGAGCTTAATTTCAAAAGGGGTCATATCCATTTTTCGAAAAAAAATCCGTAAAAAACGGATTTTCAATCTGTAGGATAACCAAAATCGATTTTGTATGAGCAGTTAGCGTCAAAAAGGAACATATCCTTCTGTATTTGAGGGCCAAAGTTTGATGTTTGGATCAAAAGGGATCACATCCATTCCTATATGATGGATAATTTTCGTTTCAATCAAAAGGGAATATATCCTCAACTTCCTTCAAGTTGTTGCTCGTTGATGTTTTTCAAAAAGGAACATATCCAAAATGCCATCTACCGGATTTTTTTTCAACTCTAGTTTGGAACATACCTTTTAGAATGCCTGTGCTCTTTGGTGATAAGATTTGAAGGGTTTGGTATGAATAACCAACAGAGTGCAGGAGCAATACTCTTGGGCACCCCTGTTATCAACTGTGCTCCTGTACTTCCCAATATTCTTATATGATATTGTCTTATATCTCTCATGTCTCAATACGTCTTATATGATATTGATATAAGACGTGCTGTGATAACATGTTTCACTCCTGTTTCGCTGATTTCTCTAGTGCTTCTTTCTGTTTTTAGTTCGTGTCTGTTGAGATTTTTAGGCTTATCGTCGTTTTTGCGTTGCTAAGGTGTCGTTGGTGTTGCCAAGAATGGAGGGTATTGTTGGCGTTTTTTTGGGTACCCATGAAGTAGCACCCTCACAAGACGATGGCGAAGTAGGAGAATGTGATTGTCTTGACGAAGAGGAAACTGATTTTCATGTTTGAAATGTTGACAGATTTTAAAGATTTTTTGAGATTTTTTTCTATATTGGGTTTTTTTTCGTTCCAAACTGAAACTTTGTTGATAATACCTTACATTATTAATACCTACATTATATAATTTGGAAACATAGTTCATGTGTGTTTTTTGCAAACCTAAAAAAATTTGAATTACCTGCACTTGATTTTTGTGATTTTTTATTCAGAACTGGATGTGTTTTTTTTTTTTTTTTTTCAAAATGGAACATATCCGAAATTTTGATCCTAATGATAATAAGCTGTAACTCCTTTGGTTTTTGAGATTGGCTGCTCATGTTTTGGGATATAATTTCTAGTGCCTCACTAAGCTACACTAGATTAAAAACTAAATTTAAATTCCAATCAATAACTCCTTGGGCGTTTTTTTCACTTCCTGAAATTTTTTCGGAAGTGGATATGACCCCTTTTGAAAGTAAGCTCCTCAACTGGGCGTTCATTGAGGCACTGCGAACGACAGAACTCGACTGCGCTTGCCCAGAAGCGTTCCAAACTGGCAGAACGCGCACTGAGAACGAAGCTATAAATAAATGAACATCATTACGAGTTTCAGCACGAAAAAATACTCCAAAATCATGTATTACATGTGGCAATTGAGTATCTTCAAAAATCAGTAGGTACCTATTTCACATTTATTGCACTTTTAGAGCGGAATTGCGCCCGTTTGCGCGCACTTAAAAAAATCAAATAATGGGTCATTTCTTCATGACATTTCACGTAGAATTCAAATCTGTAATAAAATAGGAGTTCCTTTTTAAAATAACGAAGTTGATGTCAATTGCGCTCATTTGCGAACGTGGGCAATTTTGTCATTTTTATGATCTTTACAAAGAAACATTATTAACGATTTTAGCGGGGAGGGGGGGGGGGGGGGGGGCCTTTTTGCGGACGCCCTGTATATTTATGAAAAAGTGTCAAACTTCATGATTCGTTACAGAATGCCTCAACACAGATTTCATTTTTGGAGATCCCGTGCCTTTTGGATGAAATTAAATAAACATCAACTAGAAGTATATTTGTGTATTTTCCGTTTGTCTGAAAAAATGCTTCCGCTTTTTAATGTACCTAGTGTATTTTTATATTAAATTCGACTCTATACAAACATTAGCGCGATATTTCTATTTCACCCTAGATTATTTTTCCTTTTTAGGATTTTTACTATAACCGAAGCCTATAGTAAAAAGGCAATTAGAAGACCGAAATTACCTATAGTAAAAACCCTGCAAATTTTTACAAAAAGGTTTATTATTTCAGAGAATTCCTCATCTTTCTATAGTTTAGCTAAATGAGGCCTTTGACTAATTTAATACCTAGATATAAGTGCAAAGGTGTTGTAATATTAAAAGAGCAATAGAAATAGTAATAAATTATGAGCATAAAGAGTACTAATCAACGTATTCCCTTATACTGCACCTTAATGGAACGCTCTAACTGTACAATTGAAATGGCGATGAAAATAAGTTATTAACTAAATCTATATTTATTTTAACTGCTTATTTGACCTTCATTTTTGGAACTTCATTTTCTATCAGTATTTTCCTCTAAGGATTGAGGAAACTGCTCCTCGATTTTCGAATTGCTGGGTTTCTCCGGCAGTATTTTACGCTAATAATGACGAACGTGATCAGTTGGCCTTCTTTTTGCAGTCCGAACGTTGATTATGTCATCTATTCGGAGCTTTTAACTTTAAACTATCATTTTAACGTCATATTCAGAGAGCCAGGAGGTCTTTTCTGTTTTATCCCCGCATTTACAAACTATTTTCTATAGAATGGGAATTGATCGGATTTATGATCCCCAATAATTTTTTCGTCCACTGTGGTAAAATCTCGCAATCTCGCATCTCGAAAATACGTAACATCAAGTAGTCGATTGCTTAGTAAAAATACAAATTCGTTGGATATACAGGTTAGAATGAATGAATAGTAGATAATTAACAGAAATTTTACGGAAATATGCGGGGATATAACATAAAAGGCCCGAGCCAGGTTGGTGATATATATATATATATATATATATATATATATATATATATATATATATATATATATATATATATATATATACTCGGCGCTTCGCGCCTCGCCGGGGGGCTTCGCCCCCCTGGACCCCCTGATCTATACTCGGCGCTTCGCGCCTCGCCGGATCTTTTCTCTTTTCTACTGCGTAGAAAACGAGGATAATTTGCTATGCAATTCTTAGCCTGAATCAACTTAGTTTTGGAATGTAGCCAGGTACCTAAGGAGAGGGAAATTGGTAGCTTGAAATGTGAACATTTATCACATAAATCAAGCGCTTTCCAACGAGTGACGAACGATTTTTGTGCGATGAAAACTGCGGAAGTTTCATTCCCCTAACAACGGCTGGGTTATACGTGAAAATCATCGTTAATTTCGTTACGGACATTACAAAAAAAATTATTGGGAGTCGGCTAAGAATTGCATAGCAATTAATATATAGGTATATATATATACCTATATATATATATATATATATATATATATATATATATATATAATATATATATATATATATATATATATACCTAGGTAATTTTCGGTTTCTGGGTGAATAGAATACAGGCCGTGGTTTCTCCTTAAAGAAAACATTTATTGATTAGAATCACATGTTAACTAGGTATCTGCTTCATGAATATTCCAAAAGAATTCTTCTTACCTGAAGAAAATCGGTTTTTATAGTCGTAAAGTTCAACGCCCAAATTAAAAAACATTTAAGACCGTCCGTTTCTTAAAATCGCGGTGTCTGTGCACGAATTTCAGACGCCCAGCCCCAAATCAGAAACTCGTAAACGAGTTCCACTATCCGCTTTACAAGCAGATACCATGTTACATGGATATGTCTTTGATTGGGGATTTCATAACGGCTGTCCTCGAGTTGTCCTCGACTGTTGTCAAGAGGATGAAAATGTTTCCTACGGAGTGGAGTAAATGATGCTATTGCTTTACGTTAAGAATATTGTAACCGGCTTATTAAAGTTGTTTGTAGACCAATCATTTTAGTTTTGGAATGTAGCCAGGTGCGTAAGGAGGGGGAAATTGGTAGCTTGAAATGTGAACATTTATCACATAAATCAAGCGCTTTCCAACGAGTGGCGAACGATTTTTGTGCGATGAAAACTGCGGAAGTTTCATTCCCCTAACAACGGCTGGGTTGTACGTGAAAAACACTGAAATTGTGACACAATCTATAGCAACTACTCAACTACTCGATTTAAGTGAAAATCATCGTTAATTTCGTCACGGACGTTACATAAAAAATTGTTGGGGGTCGGCCTAAGAATTGCATAGCAATTAATATAATTGTCAGTTTCTGGGTGAATAGAATAACGACGACAGACCGTGGTTTCTCCTTAAAGAAAACATTTATTGATTAGAATCACATGTTAACTACGTATCTGCTTCATGAATATTCCGAAAGAATTTCTTCTATAAGTTCAACATGTTAACTACGTATCTGCTTCATGAATATTCCGAAAGAATTTCTTCTATAAGTTCAACGCGCAAATTACAATACAAACCAATTGAAAGAATTAAACTTTACACACTAAAGTTTAATTCTTTCAATTTGTTCGTATTTGTAATTTGGGCGTTGAACTTATAGTAGAAACGACTATCAAAACCGATTTATAATTGTAAGTTTCTGGGTGAATAGAATAACGTCGACAGACCGTGGTTTCTCCTTAAAGAAAACATTTATTTATTGATTAGAATCACATGTAACCAAGTATCTGATTCATGAATATCCCAAAATATTTCTTCTTACCTTCAAGAAAATCGGTTTTTATAGTCGTTTCTTCTATAAGTTCAACGCGCTGATTACAAATACGTACAAATTGAAAGAATTGAACTTTACAATAAATACTTGTTCACAACCGTTGTCAACACAACGTTGTTAGGAAACGAAATAACAAACAAACAAAGTGACAACAGTTTGCTACTATGCACAAAATTTGCTTGAGATCTAAGTGGACTACAACTGACATCATAAATAGTAGATGATACTCTGCTTGATACTGCGAACGGTCCTCTTCTTATAGGGTCTAATTTGTTTCTGTTGAGGCGATTCCCCGTTTCCACGTAAACCAAGTCTCCAACTTGAAATTCGTGATCTCGTCTGTTCCTATCAACTCTTGCTTTATTGATCCTGCGATTTTTCCGAGAGTTTTCGAATGCTATCAGTCTGCCTTGCGTCAAATCTTGTGGTTGACAGAGAGTTTGGGGTATTAATGAAGAATCATTTCCTGTAAGTTTAATTCTTTCAATTAGTTCGTTGTTTGTTCAATTTGCGCGTAGAACTTATTAGAGGAAACGAATATAAACACTGATTTATAATTTTCAGTTTCTGGGTGAATAGAATAACGACGACAGACAGTGGTTTCTCCTTAAAGAAAACATTTATTTATTATAAATATATATATATATATATATATATATGTATATATATATATATGTATATATATAATTTTACTTCTACTCTACTATTTGACAAAGGCAAAAGCCGAAATATTATAACGTGAGTTTTTCCTTTTTATTTATCTTTATATATGTTCTATTTTCCTCCGCACATCTGTGCCAAAGTATATATATATATATATATATATATATATATATATATATATATATATATATATATATATACAACATTCCATTTCCACTTCTGAATGTTTGGGTGTTTTTGACACCAGGTTCAGATTTATAATTCGCAAAGCCTGATATTCAAAAAAGATTTTGGATACAAACTCTTTTCATCGATTTTCCAACAAACAGTAATGAAAGTTGAGTACATTTTTCTGCGTAATTATTTGCATCAATTTTTTAATGTTCTAGTCAATTGCTAATAAACTTCTTTTGAGTAAAAACCTGCTTCAAAACATACATAGTTTTTAAACAATTTTTAACCGTTTTTGGTGATTTTTTGGCACTCTGTTTTGAAATGTGACAATTTAATGTGCTCAGAAAGTGCTGGGAAATGAACTCACCCTCTCATTTGGAAAGCTTGATTTTCCTGCGTAAGAGCGGCATTTTTATCTCAATCCTAAGGTTATCGTTAAACTCTAGGCTTCGTTTCAGAATACTTCGCTGCCTCGCAGCACGTTCTTGTTAGGTTATAATTGAGGTGGTATATCCTGTAAAACATGATGTATTCGCTATTCTATCCAAAATCATATGCAAACCGGACTTAGGTACATCCCTGTAATGCACGCATTACTTACAAATATGTTTATCAAGATCCCAGAACAAGTTGATCTCATTAATGGTATGCAGATACCCTCCACATAGTAACTTTTTGAAAAGCTTCAACTTTCAATATTAATCATTCATCCGAATATTAAAAACTGACCATGTAAATAACCAGTTTTCTTACCCTCTATCTTATTTACGTTATCTCATCTTGCTATTCCAAGTCTCCAGTTTCCACAGGTGTTGTTCTCATAAGGTGTTTCAATTGCTTGTTTTCAGCATCAATTTTTTACTGTTACAAATATGTCAATCAAGATCCCAGAACAAGTTGAGCTTCTTACTGGTATGCAGATACCCTCCACATTGTAACTTTTTGAAAAGCTTCAACTGTCAATATTAATCAATAAACCGAAATATTAAAAACGGACCATGTAAATAACCGGTTATCAAACGCTTTATCTCATTTACGTTAACTCATCTTGCCATCCCAAGACTCCAGTTTCCACAGGTGTTATACTCATAAAATGTTTGAATTGCTGGTTTTCACCATCGATATTTTACAGTTATAATGACGAACGTGTTCAATTGGTATCATTTTTGCAGCCACAGACGTGCAAAATACCTAGCAGATTATGTAACTTATTGGGAGCTTAGCGCTAAACGAGTATGTTGATGTCACATTCAGGAGTTAAGACTAATGACCTAAAAATATAAGCTTCACATTCCAGTCCCACATCTGCTTTATTGGTCTGTCCTTCGCCTTCAAGCCAGTTCAATTCGGTTGTGGTAGGATGAAGTTCTCTTTGTACGTTCCGAAATAAATAATTTCTTCACCCTTGGACATAGAAATAATATTTCCTTTCGAGTCAAACTAGGTTGCGAAACCCTTATTAAATCTTAAGAAGGAAACAAGCTTTCATCTCTCCAACGTCACCGACTACAAAAAAATAAGGGATGGAATGAACTTATGCATCCAAAGCTACTGTTGCTGTCCAAACATCCCGAACAATTCAAATGAAGTTGTAGTAAATAATCGCCTTCACAATATTTTTTTGGAACGCTCGATTTCTCCACCGAAACTGAAGATGTTATCTTCGCAAAGTGCAAAATTGCATGTGTTTTTATCACGCGCTTATTTAAGCGTTGAAAAACAAATTAAATCCTAAGTATTAAGTCTTGGCAGAACATGGAACATGTTTTTGCATCCATTAAAAATGTAAGCTGCAGAGATTTAATTGATTTTTATCAGCTCAACCAGCTGATCAGTGATCACTCAGGCGCCTTCAGTATTCTCCCTTGACCCTCCCTCTCAAATTTCCGTTTCCTGCGTTGGATAGGAGAGACAGTGGCTTTGGAGCTCACTCAGCTGACTGGTGCCCAGTTCGTCGTCTTCAGCATTTTCTCTTGAGCCTCTGTCTCAAATTTCAGCTTCCAGCGTTGAACCATATGTATTTGCTTCTGTAATTTTGTAACTATAATTTCGTCTGGAACGGTAATTTTGTCTCATTATTGGCCGGGTTATGATGGCAAAAACATGTTCCATGTTGAAAAATCAGGAAGTTTGCAAATGAACGTATTTTTAAAAAATTGAATGCTGCTGAAAATTCATGCCCAGGGTAGAAATGTGTGGACATGAGTGAAGAGACAATTTATTTTTATGACCAAGTGAAGTATGTGCCTTTTATTTTTGTAATTTGTTTAAATCACGTCAATGATTTATACCTATTCAAGGAGGTATGGGCGTTGGCCAGTGCCCATGTAGTTGGATGAATGTATCTTTGCGTAGGTCGTAGGTCTGTTATAACATTATAACATTTTACTCGAGTATAGCTATTGGCATAACTATGTGGTTGAGCTGATAAAGCAGACAAAATGAATTCATTATTCTTCTTTTCGATTTCAAATTCAAGAAAGTCGTTGACTTTGAAACACTACACGGGACTCTCTGGGACATTAAGATACAAATAAACTCAGGGGCTCTTTCCTGATCAACTGAGTGAGCTAAATTCTCTCCTATTCGCTCCAAGAAGTTGACATTTGATAGGGAAACTCTCTGGGATATTATGGGACAAATTCAAGGACGGGCCTGAACAACTTAGATAGATTTTCTCCTTATCACGCTAGGAATGTGAAATTCGATAAGGAGCCTCTCAAGGACATCAAGAGATGAACTAAATTCCGGGTTCCATCCTTATCAGCAACGTGAGTTCTTACCTCCCTTTTAGATTTCGCACCCTGAGAAAACTCCATGGGCGCATTTTAGGCTTCAAAGTCCGATTAGTTCTGCTGAAATAAGTAGAGGATAATAAGTGCAAAATGTAACTCCTTCGCTCGGTTCCCAATTTCGGGTGCTAGACGGTACGTTTGTAATGGCGAGCATTCAGATTTTACTAACATGTTTTTTTTTTTTTTTAATTTTTGTAATTTACTGTGCACAAAAACTGCTGTTTAACAAACTCATCTTTTTTGAAATGCTTGATTTTTTGGCGAAAGAACGGATTTTTTATCTCAATCCTAAATAGAGTTATCGTCAAAAATAACATATTCCCGACTTCATTTTTAAACTATTCCCCTCTATGGCGGAGTGGACACACCATATTAAATAAAAACGAAAATAAATAATTAAAAAAGTATGAAGAATGCCCGGGTTTGGGACCATGAAAGCTGATGGAGGAGGAGGGAGAGAGGGATGAGAGGAAGTACCCCTGTAAAATGACCACCAGTTCAAGTAAGAACCCCTCAGGACGCGGGTGGTGATACTACGGAGTACCAATGCCGAGATGCCCAGCTCGAGTAACTGAGAAATTTATTACTATAACTGCGGCAATTATTTTACATATGTATACTGAGTTTGAGAATAAGCCCCAATTCCTGGGGAGAAACGTTAAAAAAAAACCAAATTATTGACAGAAAAGCTTCTTTTTTTTGCATAATTGCCTAGCTTCATTTTTTACGAATACTCGTAGTACCTATTCATGATTTATCCAGAACAGTACCTATTATATTCGAGTTAGCTATAACTGATATGTTCCGCATAACTTGTTTTATTTGGTTTCAGTTTTATATATTTTCTTTGTAAAGGCCTAAATGAGGCAACACCAACGTCAGGTATATACAAAATACATAAATACAATATAAATATAACAATACACTGAAAATTAAGTCATGACACAATTAAAAATATAATAAAATAATTAGAGAATCTTTGGGTAACAACTTAGTCAGGTCCATATTTCCTCCAATTCACATTAAAAAAACTTGATACTTCATAAAGTTCGATCTCAATCAGGGCTCGCTTCAGGGTACTTTTGAACTTTTCAACTGGAAGCATTTGAATTTGTACTGGTAGGCAATTGAAAAGACGAGTCCCCATCTGTACCGGATCACTTGTCAACGTTGTCGTAAGGCGAGCAGCTGGTGGGCGTAAATTATTATTGCCTCTGGTGGGATATTGATGAACATCGTTACCTCTTATGATTGAGTCGGTACGCTCCCGAACAAACAGAAGGGAATTCAGAACATAGTAGCTTGGAATTGTCAGAATCCCGAGGTCTCTAAAGTGACTACGGCAGCTCTGACTCCAATTCAGCCCCCTCAAAATTCGAACTGCTCTTTTTTGAAGCTTAAAAACCTCGGCAGCATGACAGCAGTTTCCCCAGAGCAAAATGCAGTACGTAGCTCTACTGACGAAACAGGCAAAATAAACGGAAAGGAGAGTTGCGGGGGATACTGAAGATAGCAAACGACGCAGCATGAACAGCACCGAGGCGAGCTTGAGAACAAGATGTTCAACGTGATTACGCCACGACAATCTATTGTCAATTATAACTCCCAAAAAGGTAACGTGCTGCTCAGTTCTTCCATTCAGTCGGAGTTCTATTGATTGGGTTTTGTCTTCATTAAGTATCATAGAGTTAGCTAAGCACCACTGCTTAACAACTTCGTCGGCGGCAGTGATATCACTATGAAGAGTATCGAAGGAAGATCCTGATATTACAGTGGAAATGTCATCAGCAAACAGGCATACATTACCGTCGTCAAACTGATATGCCAAATCATTGATGAACAGCACAAAAAGGCATGGACCCAGCACAGACCCCTGCTTCACGCCACAAGGAATGCTAATTTCGGAGGAAACTTCACCATTATAAGAAACTAGCTGCTTCCAGCCTTCGAGGTATGAAGAGAAGAAAGTTAGAGCGTCTTGACTGAAACCATAGTGAGCTAACTTTTTCAAAAGAATATTATGCGGAACCAAGTCAAAAGCTTTGGAGATATCATACAGCCTCAAAGATGTAGCCTGCTTATTCTCCAAGGACTGAAGAGTCCGTCTGACCAACGTTGAAGCAGCTGTGCAAGTACTTTTCCCCTTTTGAAAACCAAATTGATATTGATGGAGAATATCCTTCTCATCCAAATAAGCAGAAACACGCTTGAGTATCAGGTGCTCAATTACCTTAGCAAACATTGGTAACTTGGAAATGGGTCTGAACTCATCATAGGATTGACATTTCCCTTTTTTAGGTATTGGGGTAACAACTGAAATCTTTAAACAATCAGGGAAGCTGTTAACTGAAAAACATAAATTTATTAAGTACGTGAGAGGTTCGACGCTGATAGCAGAAACCGCCTTGAGAATTTCAGAATTGAACTCATAGAAATCGGAAGCTTTGGAATTGTTTAGAGAGAGGATGACCTCATATACTTCCTCAACCGAAGTTTTGTAACTTGATATAGGTACCCATACTCACAACAAATGTAAATAAACTCTCAGAAGCGGGTACCAAGCAGTAACTACCCGTTTCAGGCAAATCGAGCTATGTTTGTGCTCCCTTCGATTACGGGTAATTAATATTCTAAGAACCGAACGATTCAACCCTGACTCTTCCCAAAGCTGTTGACCGATTTATCTGATTCGGACGACAATGGGTTCCGCACACATTGCAATGGATTCAGCCCGCCTACTCGTGATTGCGAAA